>CAUYRH010051600.1:0-71801 GCA_963574655.1 Perodicticus potto
TGAGAAAGTCTCTTGAATGCTATCACAATCAGGTTGATGAAAATATCTCTGATTGTATCTGAAGCCCGTACACTGTACCCCATGACTGAATTATTGTACACAGATATGATTTAATAAAAAAGAAAAAAAAAAAAAAAGAGAATCCTTTGGAAAGAAAATTGACAGAGATATAAAAGGCTTTATTACATTTGGAGGATGTGAAATACTGAAGTTCTTCAACCAATAATGGTGCTCAAGGAGATGGTGTCCAGTGTGAGGACATCACACCTGTTACAGAGGCAGTTGGAACTTTGGTCCCAAGATGAGATGCCTACACTGGCCATAGACCAGCACACCCAGCCTGCAATGCTCCAAGACTTCACTTTCCTCATACAGGACAGAGATGGTTTGAAGCCATAACCTCATGTCCCATCCTCCACACAGATCCCCCTGGAATGAGCTCTGGGCTCATGGGGGTTTCTTGAGTGACTGAAAGCTTTTCCTTTCACAGCTCAATCTTCAGTGCATTGGGATCATTTCCCTTTTAACTCATCCCATGCCTTGGCCCAGATTGAATAGCCTGCTAGCCTGCAGCTGTCTATTGACTGCTATTGTGTGAACTGGTATTTAGAGAGTTGAGGGCTCCCAAAGCAATAACTGGTAGATACAACATGCATCACCAAGGCCACCTTCAAATTCCTAACGTGCCACCTCAGTGCCCTCAGCAGTCAAAAAGCTGCTACACTTTGTCCTTTATCAAGCTCCACCTGCCTCCAGACCAGCACGGTTGCCTAATAACCATATCCTTAATACCAGAGTCTGTGCATCCATGATTCGTAGTCTAAAAACATCCTTACCTCTAAACCAGAGTCTGTGTATCCATGATTCCTAATCTAAACCCTTCCTTCACATACAGCATCTTCTCCTAGGCTCATAAAGAAATAATGGAAAATTCACTTGGTTTTCAATAATTGTGCAGGGTGTGTACTTAAATGCACAGAGAGATAAAAGAAAATTAGATGAAGATGGGGAGGAGGATGAAGATGACACACAATCAGATAGAAATTTGAGCCAGTCTTCACGCATCATTGACTCTAACTTTTGCATGCCTTTGGTTAAATTCCTAACACAGTTTCTAAAATTATAGCTTCTCTGTATTTGAACTAGAAGACTACTGCGAACCTCTGGACTCACAGAGCCACACCCGAGCCCTTGTCCAGAGCAGAGCCTGGCTCTCTCCAACACTGTTTCAGTGTTAGGGTGTCCACTCCCTTCTGAACCTCAGCAAATTGCTAGAAAGTTATTCTCTTCCAGCAAAGGCCACCATTCATGCAACCTCTGTCCAGTGGTCTGATTGATTCCTTCCCCCTGGTGGTGTGCAGACTATACCCCTTTCCTCCTTTGGGTGACAGGCAGGTCCAAGGTGAGCTGGGGTCTCCTGTGCCTCCTTCTCCTCAGTCCCTCTGCTCTGCTGGCCACACTCCACCTCCCCCGAGCCTTGTCTTCTCCAGATCAGTGTCTACTAATCTGTCAGCACCACCTGGCCAGTGAGGCCCTGGGGCAGACAGCAAAACAGACGTGGCTCCAGGCTGCCAGTGCATTGGGATCATTTCCCTTTTAACTCATCCCATGCCTTGGCCCAATGCACGTGGCCCCAGTCACTGGGGTCTTTCTGTGACTCCTCATGTGGCAGGGCTCTCAGACAGCATCTTGGAAGCGAACTGTAAGCAAAGGGAGCCCTCTATTCAGTGTCACTGCCAGAAAGGAAACCTGAAAGGTGGCGATACATTTTGTTCTAGGACATTTTAGTTTTGTGCTGTTGAACTGTGCTCCCCCACAGGCCTTCTATGTCTCGTCTCAGCAAATGACCTTTCTCCTGCCACTTGCTCAGGCCAGGACCCTTGGAGTCACTTTTACACCATCTCTTTCTCTCCCACCCACTTGGGTTTCCACAGCAGATCCTATCTGCTCTTCTTTTGAAATCTCTCTGAAATCCAACACCTTCTCCCCCACTCTACTCTCTGCCCCAAGTCACTTCATCACTCACCTGGATTACTACAACCACTGCCTACCTGATCTTTTCAGCACCAGCAGTCAGAGGGATTTCGCTGACACATACATCAGATCAGGCCACTCCTGGGGGAAAACTCTCAAGACCCAAAACCCTTTCAGAGTGGAAACCAATGTCCCCACCATGGTCTGTGAAGTCCCAAGGGGTATGGCCTCCTGCATCTCCCTGGCCTCACCTCCTCTCCCGCCTGGGCCTCCCTCCTTGTCCTCCTTGCTGCGCCTCCAACATGAAGGCACCAGCCCATAGTAGCACTGAGCTCTCCAGAACCCCTTCAGGCCTTTGCCTCCAGGTTGCCTTCTCATCAGGGCTTCCCTGGACCACCCTACTTAAAATGGCAAGCTAGCCCTCACCGAAAGCTCCTGCCCACCCACTCCCTGCATGAGTCTGACCACCACATAGTCCCCTATGGTGTGGATGGTCATCTCTCCCAGTGAGACTATAAGCTCCATGGCAGGAGGAGGGCTTTTCTCTACCATTTCCAGTGTGTAAAGCATCACTCAGCACCATGGAAGGTGCTCAGTAGATACAAATTTAGTAGCTGATTGCACTATGGCTCACAAGCCTAACACTTTGCCTGTGTTGCTTGCAGGGAGAATACCAGGTTTTGCTGGAGGTATATACTGAAAATCGTTCCATCGTGGCCTGTGCCAATGCTACCATCATTTGCTCCTGACTATGGCCTGCAGCAAAAACACAGCAAGCTCCATCTCAGGAGAACTCCTGGCTCCTCAGGCTGAACCTACCATGTAAGAAGAACCAGCCCATGACAGGGAGAGCCCTTACAAAGGACTGCAGCTACTAATTTTAGCCCCCGGACCAGATGGCTCCAGACTCCTCAGATGTAATAAAGCCCCCCCCAAAATTATCTGCTTCTAAAGAGTCCTTCGGTAGTCACTAAGCAGTCTCTAGGGTCAATCCTTCTTCTCTAATTAGTCCCCTCATACCAGACTCACCTACTTATCAACTCCTTAGAGCACCTGCTCATAGTTACTGAGAATAAAGGGAGCCAGCCTGACATTGTTCATTTTGTCCTTTGTTCAAAGAATCTTAGTACAGTGCTGTAGTTAAAAAGTCATTTCCTCCAGATGCTAGCATGGCATTAAGCAGTCCTAAGAAATCCAGGAAGATGACAACCTGACTAAAGTTAGAGCACTGGGAAAGCGTGCCATTGCCTCTCCTGGGCAGGCTCCCTACACTTGGACCATAACGGCCAAGAAGCTGATGCAACCTCACGGACAGTGACAACAGAGCCTCACTCACCCAAACTCTCACGTCTCCTTCATCCCCAATGCATGTTGATACCTGACCTCAGCACATGATGGCACTCATTACTGCGTTCACCACTCAAGGAGTAACTGCTGAACACTTAGTGTGTCAGGCACTCACCTTCTCTCAAGAAATGAGCAAGTTGTCCACCCTTTTGCCAGAGCCATTGTGGAAGCCCCCGTCTTTTCCTCTCACGGGATGTGCAGGTCACACAGTGGGCTCCACATCCCTTTTGGCATTCTGTGCCGCCTTGCCCTGCCCTCTCCTTCCACTGGGCCTAATCCTAATGTCTGGCTGTCTTGCTCCTGCTAAGGGGCTGCAGTAGGATGGGTGGGTGAACTTTATCATTTGCATGTCTTTTATATTCATAAAAGTGCTACTATGTTAGAGATTAAAAGAGGAAGAAATTCCATAGTTGAAAAAAATGTTAGTTGCTACTGATGACTATATATAATTAATTAAACCACCTGGAACAGCAAGCGTTTAATGCTTGGTGAATCTGAACTGTAGAACTAGCACCTGACCAGGCACAGTGGCTCACATCTATAATCCTAGCACTCTGGGTGGCTGAAGCAGGAGCATTGCTTGAGGTTAGGAGTTCTAGACCAGCCTAAGCAAGAGTGAGACCCTGTCTCTACAAAAAAATTAGGAAAGTTAGCCCAGCATAGTGGTGTGCTACTATAGTCCCAGCTATTCAGGGCAGGGGGCAGGAGGATCACTTGAGCCCGGAAGTTTGAGGCTACAGTGAGCTATGATGATGCCACTGCCCTCTAGCCTGGGCAACGGAGCAAGAACCTACCAAATAAATAAATAAATAACCAGTATCTGAGGTGTTCTGCATTATAAGGGGGATATTATAGGAGCATCCTTACCTAGGCCTATGGTGCTCAGGAGAAAAGATGCACATGGCCATGTCGGGCTCAGGAACAAACCTCTGAGTAGACATGGGGGTGATACAGTTATGCACAGGAACAGCAAAGGATTGTTACCCCCTGGCCATTTCTTATAGCTGGGGACACCCATCTGCTCCTTTTTCAATAAGCATCCCTAATAGTAGTAAAGGCCCTTGGTAGGCTCTGTACTCACAAGTTCCAACAGTGCAGGACAGCTGTCACAGCCTTCCAAAGGCACCAGCAGAACTCAACTAGTCCCTTTCCAGTCCCTATGCCCTCTTTCTTAAATTAACAATTTGTGTGTGCATGTTGGGTGTGAGAGAGAGAAGATAAAGAAGGGGGGAGAACATGTCAGAGGCTATAGGTTTGGATAATATGGAACAGATCCTGTTTATAGCTGAATACACTCAACACACAAGTACATAGCAGTCTCACTAAGGACATGATTTGAGAGAAAAAGAAAATGGTTCTTTGCCCCAAAATATGTCTTTTTTTTTTAATGTCCTGTAAATTTCACCTTTAGTTTCATTCCAGTAAGTTAAGAAAGTATTAGCTCTGGTAGGAGAAATGACAGAGTCATTATTATTATTTAACACCCTGGCATAACACAGACGCATAGATCGGGTTTGGGTGGCAGTCCTGGGAGCAGAGGGTGTTGGAGGAGGTGAGAGACTCCCAGCTGGGCTCTCTCAGGCCAGCCAACTGTGTGGTGTCTGGGGCAGGGTCAGAGGGCCTGCACAGTCTACAAAAAAAATGTAAACGGACTTCTCTTCTTATGAAAAGAATTGCTGCTGTTTCACATATTGCCATCAAGAATTCCAAACATTTGTCCTCAAAAAACTTCCCTAAAGGGAAAAAAAAAAAAAAAGTAACAGTTTGATTCAGAATTGTACCATGCTGCCAGAACCCTCAAAGAACTCTTTTGAAAATTGAACCACTCCAATCATTTTGGTGTCCATTGACTCTTCTCTATATGTTAAGGGAAATTTCAACCCTTCTATATGGAACTGTTGTGGGGTTTTTTGAAGGAAATTCTAGCTTCATTAGGCTAGAATCCAGGCAGAATATAGAAGAGCCCCTTGGGACAGTGATTGCATCACTGAGAACATTTGGCTATCAACAGAATGCAACTCAACTTGGTTTAAACATACAGGAACTTGGTTAGCTCCTGGGACTGCCAAGCTGCAAGATGGTTCAGACGTCAGCCAAGGTCTGCTGTGGAGGTTCATGCATCATCAACCCTTCACCTGCACTTCTCTGCCATTCTTCCACCTCGGGTCTCCCTGAATATTTGTTTCACCTTTAGGTAGTCCTGTAATAGCAAGTTGTTTCAGTAGTTGAAGATGTCACATCCACACTGCCCTCAGTACAGTGGGCTAGAGACACTTTTACCCAAATCCCCATGCATTCTGATTACAGTGGCTAGGGTCATATAATCACATCTGACCAATCACTTTGATCCTGTCCTGATTGGCTTGGTCTAAGTCACATGTTCCATCCCTGAAGCTGAATCAGAGTTAGTTCCACTGAAACCACACATTTGGAAACAGGAGGAGTTGCAAAGGGGCAAAGGGAGAACAAGGGACATAATAATAATAATAATAGGGTGGCACCTGTGGCTCAAAGGTGTAGGACGCTGGCCCCATATGCCGGAGGTGGTGGGTTCAAACCCAGCCCTGGCCAAAAACTGCAAAATAATAATAATAATAATAATAGAAGTCAAGGGCTCGTATAGAATTAGGGCAGCTTTTGAGTTCTAGTTCTCTCTTAACTATTCACTGGGCAAGTGACTTCAATTGCATAACCCCCAGTTTCCTCATCTATAAGTGATGACTGGAGTATTACCTTGCAGAGATACTATGAGAATTAAGTGAAAGAAAGCATGTAAAATGCCAAGAACAGTGCCTGGCATGTCACACAATAAAAGTGAGCTGTTTTATGTTAGGGTGAGTGGATGTTCACCTGTAGAGCTAAAGCTCCTTTTCCTAACTTAAGCTCTCCTATCCTCCTATATTATTGGAGCAAACATTTATAGAACCCTCACTGACAACCCCACATTCTCTGTCCTGAAATGGTTCCTTGGCATCTTGATTTCTCCTATGTATAGATCGTTTTATTATACCTGGCATGAAGACATGTTCCCTGAGTTATATTCTTGGACCATGAACTCTGAAAAAAATTTAAGGGAAACATTCAGGTAAAATTTCCTTCAAAATAGAAACAGTATGACCAGGCTAAAAGGACCTTTGAAAGAAAATGGTTTTCTTAATTAAACTTCTTTCCTGCAAATAAAGACACACATCCAAAACGTGAGAACTAAATGTAACATCTGCAAATGTTAACAACCTTGTCTGCCTTCAGAAAAAATAACCAAAAATAGCTAGTGAGAAAACAGAAAGGGCCGCATGCTGATTACAGCCCCTACAGGTTTGGAAGGGGAGTTTGTCCTCTCAGCAGTCCCGTTTCAGATTTGAATTGGCTGTATTTTTCGTAGCCAGTAAAACAAGTTTCTCTGTCTAATTTCCCAATCATTTTATCAGAGTTGTTTCACATCTAGTTTGTATGCAGTAAATGTCTTCAGGGGTTCTCTTTGGAAAGGAAGACTTCAGCTGCCTTCAAATGCTCCAGCCTGAAATATTCTTCTCCCCTCGCGTCCAGCTTTCCTTTAACATGTGTGACAAAACCAGATGTTTTCCTCTAATATCTCAGTCTCATTGCTGCTAGAGATAAGAGGGTATAAGAGAGTATGCATGAATGTTTCTTTAGCGAAAAACAATGATTCATTCTGCCAGTCAATATTTTTCTGGTTTTCCCTGAAACCCAGCCAAGGACAGAAACACAGAAAACATCCACGCCACTGGAGCCTTGCTCATTTCATTGTGGCTTTCCCTCCTTTTCTTCCACTGAAAGAAAATTTGAGAAACGGCTAGAGAATATTTTTGACAGGATTGAGGGGGTGTAACAAGATTTCCCCAGGTTCATGAGCTCAGCTGGTGTTCAAATCCATCTGATTCCAAATCCAGGCTCTTTCTATCTGATGTTACCTTGGCCATTTGGTCAGAGACTATGTATATTAATAATAAAGGCACAAATTATTGTGGGCTTGCTGAATTTTTTTTTTGTCCCTCCCCTTTGGGAGCAGGACTTTCAGGGATGATTAGGGAGGCATGGGAGAACAGCAAGTCATTCCAATTGCAGCTTAAAGGCTGGGAGAGAAATTTGGTAACCAGCTTTCCAGACACCCCCTGTATAGTTATGGAGTTGGGGGACAAAAGACCCAAAAGGGTTAGAGAGAAGTACAGAAAAGGTTGCTCCAGTGTCCACAAGAAATTTTATCTCCTGGTGCTCCACTATAAGGCAAACCTGGGGCTCTTAATGAGTGATGACACAGGCTGGAGCCATGAGAATTTGCCCCAGGCACCCTCAGTCCAGTTTGGGCTCCGATGAGGTCACTGTCCCAGGAGGCCTTCGCCTCCAGGGACAGGCCACCCTCCAGGGGTTACCCTTGCATTCTGGACAGGGGCCAGGTGGCTTGCCAAGCCAGTGGTGCTGCTGGGGGCAGTCTTTTCTGAAGTGGCCAGTCTGACCACATTGGAACAAATGAGCAACTTTCAGGGGCAGAGGGTCTCTGCTTCAAAGCAGATCTCTACAACTTCCCGTTTAACCAAAGCCTGTGCCCACTGACTAGTAGGATTCCAATTCCCTCTCCTCCATCCCTGGTAAATATCATCTAACTCTTGGATTCTATAAATTTGACTGCTGGAGATACCATATATAATTGGAATAATGCAGTATCTATCTTTCTGGGTCCAACTTATTGCACTTAAGCATAATGTTCTCAAGTAGTACCCATGTTATCACACATTGTAGAATGTTCTTTTTTAAGACTGACTACTATTCCATTAGATGTATGCACCATATTGTTTTTACCCCTTTATTCGTTGGTGGACACTTAAATTGTTTTCCCATTTTGGCTATGATGAACAGTGCGGTTATAAACATGAGAGTAATAATAATTCTTTAAGATCTTGATTTCTATTCTTTTGAATAACCAACCCAAAAGTCATCTTACTGAATTGTAGGGTGGTTCTATGTACAATTTTTGTGGGCCCTTCTTATTTCTTTTTCAGCTGTGCTATTTTACATTCTATTCCAGTGCTCCAAAAGTCTAGTTTTATACCAGTACCACAAAACTCTGATTACTTTAGATTTGTAATATACAAATCTGTAAGTTGACCGTTCAAGGTACTCTAACAAATTGGTCAACATATGGAAGTTGTCAATCTAAGAAACTATACCTCCTGTACTGATACATACATTTGGTTCATGTCTCATCTATGAAAATTAGTTCAAATTAAGGTGGTGGTCAATGTTTGAAGGTGGTTAACTATGGAGGCTCTACCGTATTTTCAAATCAGGAAGTGTGATGTCTCCAGCTTTGTCTTCTTTGCTTGAAAAGCCTTGTGGAAGGGAAAAAGTGACATAATTCAGAGACAACAGGATAATGCATTTAGAAAATTTAAGAGAATTTATAAACAAAATATTTAAATTAGTAAGTATTTATGAGTTTTATAAATATTATGCAAAGTCAATATGAAATATGGTGCTTATATATAGAAGAAAAAATGGAAAAGGAGATTTATCAAATCTATGAAATTATTAAAATGAATTTTAATGTTATGTTAAAATTTACAAAATATATAAAATTGTAAAACCTTACATTTAGCATAAAAATATATTACACCTAGGAAAAAACTAAAAACTAAAAAAAATTGAAGAATTTATTCTATATACTATAAAAACACTGGTGAAAGATATTAAAGACAGGCTCAGTGCCTGTGGCTCAATGGTCTAAGGTGCCAGCCAAGTACACCTGAGCTGGAGCTGGTGGGTTCAAATCCAGCCTGGGCCCACCAAACAACAATGATGGCTGCAACCAAAAAATGGCCGGGTGTTGTGGCGGGTGCCTGTAGTTCCTGTAGTCCCAGCTACTTGGGAGGCGGAGGTAGGAGACTCGCTTGAGCCCAGGAGTTGGAGGTAGCTGTGAGCTGTGATGCCACAGCACTCTACCCAGGGGGACAGCTTGAGGCCCTGTATAAAAAAAAAAAAGATATTAAAAACAATAATAAAGGGATATATTGTTTGGAAGACTTGATATATTAAAGGTCTTAACTCTTCTCAGATTATTCTCTATGGTCAATAAAATTCTAATAAAAATCTTCACAGATTTCTTTTGAAAATGGTCATGTGATTCTAAAATTCATAAGAAAATGGAAATGTTTAAAAATGGCCATGGGAAATAAGATAGCGTGCTAGTGGCACAAAATTTAGAAAAGCTGGTTAATGCAACACAAGAGCGATGCCAAACTCATATGTAGAGTCACCTGATTCATTATGAAAGTGACACCCCAGAGTAATGAGGAAAGACAAGTCTCCCAACTGATACTGAATACACTGGAGATGTACAAGGGAAATGTATTTGTTCACCTACCTAAAATCAAACAGAAATTGATCTCAGTGAATTTGATATCTAAACGTAAAAGGGGAGATGCACATGCTTTTTGAGGAAAACACAGAAGAGAATTTTTGTGGCCTTGAAACAGGCAAATATTTCTTAAACATACACAAAGGGTGCTAATTATGGAACAAAGGAATTGGTAAAATTAAAATTACGACTTGCTGGTCACTAAAAGGCATCACAAAGAGAGGAAAAGGCAACTTTCACAGTGAAGTAAATGCACATATTCTTAATAAATTCATCCAACAGAGGACTTCCACCCAGCATACGTAAGCACTGTAAATGCGTAAGAAAAACGAGGACCACATGGGCGAAAATACTTGAACAAATAGTTAAAATAGAAAATGATTTCAATTGGCCAATATGCTTTTAAAGATATTTAATCTCATTAGCCAGCAGGAAAATGTGAATTAAAGACACCGTGCAATACTGCTATAAATCCATTCACCAGAATGGCTAAAATTTAAACAAACAAACAAACACTAAGTGTTATTGAGGATTTAAAACAATCGGAACTCTCATTTCATTTATATTAAGCATAAAACCAAGCAAACAAGTCTATACTGTTAGTTGTCAGGACAGTAGGCACCCTGGGTGGCAGGTTTGTGACTGCAGGGGAACAGAGAAGGCCTGGTAATGGGGTCTTCTGCTATGAATGTTAGTTATATGACTACATTCAGTTTGCAAAAATTTATCAAAACATACATATTTGTGCCACTTCTGCTCTTACAATTCAATGAAAATTATAATAAGGTGAAGTAAAACTATTTTGTTTGTCCTTTAAATGTTTCTACAGGAAACAAAATACTGTAGCAATTTTATATTAATCCCTATCCATTTAAAATATATATGACCAAGCTCTCATTGAACAGAAATGTTTCTCCATTCCTTTTTCCTCTTCAAAGTCATATTTCTATTCTACTTTCCAACAACATTTTATTTTAACAAAATCCTTCTATGAATTATTTTATTATGCTTCACTGATATAATTAGGTATAAATATTGAAGTAATTGACTTATTAACTATAAATCATCAGTTTCTAAGTGTTAACACATGTCTTCAGGTAGACTTCTCATTACGATTATTAATTAACAATTCCCTGGACAAAACAAACATTATAAAGAATGATAAATAATAAATAAAAAGTCACATTATATTAACATTTATTATTGAAGAGAATGAGCTCTCTCGCAATTAGTTTATACTTCTGTCTTTAAATACTACTTTATTCAGATTCAGGTAGGGCTCAGAATTCAATCTATCCACATTTCCCTTTTATAGAGTGTGAGTCCTGAGAAATCTAATGTACTTTTTTTTCTTTTTTTTTTGCAGATTTTGGCCAGGGCTGGGTTTGAACACACCACCTCCAGTATATGGGGGCTGGTGGGTTCTACTCCTTGAGCCACAGGAATCGCCCTAATGTACTTTTTAATAGATAGAAATGTTGGAGTTTTTTTACTGAAGTCACTATATTATATGAACTATAGGGATCTATGTGCAAAATTATGCCAAAATTTATGATTAAATACATTGTTAAGTCTCCCCATTAACTGACAGTACATTCTCTTTCAACCTTGTGGAAGTGAAGCGCTATAAGCCTTATGTGCAAAAGCAACTGTTCTCAGTCGGTCACTCACTTCCACTCTCTAAAGAAAGTCCACTGAAGTGCTATACCAAAGCTTTCAAAGACTATTAATTATTCCTTTTATAGTTCACTTAAAGACATCTCATTTTTTGGCTAAAAGATATGAACCTAGATGGTAAGAAAAAACCTTATTATTGGAATTTTGATGTTTTTTCAATTGGCTATAAATAAATACCTAAGCAGATGCTCCTGAATTTACCATGTAATTACTTCTTGATAAATTCATTGTAAGTTGAATGGATAGTGAGTCAAAATGCATTTAATTTGCAGACAGTCCCTGTTTACCCAACCTGACTTATGATATTCTGTACCTAGGAATGGGCTGCTAAGGCTCCCCAAGAGGATAATTTATAATTAAATAATTAAATTAATAATTTAGTAACCTGTTTCTTCCATACATGTAAACAAATCCCCGTGGTGTAAGTGGGTTGCTAGCACACTTACACCACGGGGATTTGTTTACATGTATGGAAGAAACAGGTTACTAAATTACATAGTCTTACAGATAGATAGCATTTCATAGTCTTACAGATAGATAGCTAGAAAAAGAGAAGCAGCAGATAGAAACCCAAGAATGAGAAGAATCAGAAGATCTAGCACCAAGAAAGTTTACAACAGAAGAATGAGCTGAAGACATTCATTTCATTGTAGCATAATTTGCTAAAGTTGAGAAGACCCTAACCTTGAGTGGTTTACAAGCAGTTAGTGAAAACATCAGCTGCTACAAGGCCGTTTATGTTGAAAAAAAGAAAGAGGTTGGAAAAACTCCCCAAGATACTTTTTCAAAAAACCTGTTTCAGAGGTAAGCTCCCCTCATCCAGCAACAGAATCAAATTCAGATTCTCCGGCACCCGCTCCGTTCTGTCCCTCCCCATTTCTGTTATCTTCAGAGTAATGTTAGTCTGCCTTCTTGCCTTGATCCAGTAAGAACATTTCCTTTAATATTCTTTTGGAAATTGCTGTTTTCTAGCCAAATTTATTGTATGAGTTTATGTTGTTTGTTTGAATTAAAAATAGCATAATAGTTGCTGTTTTGAAACCAGTCTCAGAGACACTAAGAACATAAGAAAGGTAACACATCCAGAAACACAGAACTACCCCCTCTTCCCTCTCCATATTTTCATGAAATAATTGCGTGTGCGTCAAATAGGACAACATCTTTCTCAAACTCTGCCTAGTGAGATTTGGCATATTTGTACCGCCCAGCTCTCAACAGGTTATGAGTACTAAAAATAATTGGGCATTTGTCTGCTTTGGTATCTATTGCATCCTTTGCGTACTGATTTGTTGTTTTTTCAGTTTTGTAAAGAAGGCATGTTATCCAAAGTTTCCCAAGATTTAAACAGAATCGACTTCCATTGTTTCAATGAGTCTGAACATACTTGTTCCTATTTACGTTCCACTTTAAATTATGTCTTAGGAGGCCTTTGGAAACTGAAAGTGGAAATCTTCTGAGCATTCTAAAATATCCACTTAGAAATATCATGTGACAGAAAGGGACCTTATTAATACACTGGTGTTCTTCACGTCATTGAAGGAGTGGCCACAAGAAAAATAAATTTCTTAAATCTTTTTGACCATAAAATCTCTGTCATGTGATACTGGAATATGTAAATTAATATTACAGTACAGTGGTAATTTTATTATTATCATTATTACAGTATTATACTGTATTATCATTACACACAGGCCATTATACTACTGTTGTTGTTGTTGTTGTTACTGTGTATTCTCTGTTCCTCAGGATTGGAATTAGGTACAAAACTGGCCTAAAGACTTTCTCAGGAATGGACCTCATTTGTAATCTGAGAACCACATGTACCTAACTATGGAACATCATAGCTTAGCCTCGCCTACCTTAAGTGTTCTCAGAACAGTTTCGTTAGCCTAAGAGTGATTTTAAAAGATTTTATTACTGTTAAGGTTGAATATATATACATCTTTTTTAATTTTTTTTTTTTTGAGACAGAGTCTCATTATGTTACCCTCAGTAGGCACAGCTCATAGCAACCTCAAACTCTTGGGCGTAAGCGATTCTCTTGCCTGGGCCTTCCAGTAGCTAGGACTACAGGCACCTGCCACAACGCCTGGCTATTTTCTTGTTGTTGCATTTGTCGTTGTTTAGCTGGCCTGGGCCGGATTCGAACCCACCAGCCTCAGTGTATGTGGCTGGCACCGTAACCACTGTGCTACAGGCACCAAGCCAAGGTTGAATACATTTTTTCATCTTCTTGTACACCTGGCTTCCTTCTTTCTGAATTTCCTTTTTATTTATATGTGGTAGTCTCCTTATATTTTCTAAGATTTGTCCAGCTCTTCCTGGGTGATTTACATAATTCTGTGTCTATTCTGGATGCTAAACTTCATTATTTTTATATGAGATGGAAAAATCACCTCCTAGTCTACAGATTTTCACTTTAAGTGTTCTTTTATAAAAAACTGTACTCCTGGCTCGGTGCCTGTGGCTCAAAGGGCTAAGGCGCCAGCCACGTACACTTGAGCTGGCAGGTTCGAATCCAGCCCGGGCCTACCAAACAACAATGGTGGCTGCAACCAAAAAATGGCCGGGCGTTGTGGCGGGCGCCTGCAGTCCCAGCTACTTGGAGGCAGAGGCAAGAGACTCGCTTGAGCCCAGGAATTGGAGGTTGCTGTGAGCTGTGATGCCATAACACTCTATCCAGGGTGACAGCTTGAGGCTCGGTCAAAAAAAAAAAAAAAATTATACTCCTAAGGCAGATGAATTGCTCTTTCTACTTCAAATCATATTTGTCTACATGCTTCTGTAAATATATACATATGAATGTAAGATTTATTCTTAGGCACTTCTGATATTTTGTTGCTCATAAACAAATGCATTGGGAAGAAGGAAAGTCTTCCTTTTAGCAGGATGGTATTATCATTCTACAAAATTGGTTAATATTCGCCTACTTTATTTTTCTTTTCCCTTACTATTAGCATTTGATATCATATAACTGGATTAGACATTTTCCTTCTGCCTGAGAATTTTTAATAAAATAAAATATCTGTTCTGTTCACGACTGTTACAATTATGTTAAGTTTGGAAATACGATTTTTTTATAATCAATCAACAATTGATTTATTCACAAACCACTTTTATTTGCATCCTCATTTTTTATTCAGTTGATAAGTGCCCTTCTACCCTTTTACTGACTGAACTTGTACTTCTAATTTATAGAAGTTTCCCTTACAGATTTAATATGAACACTGGACTCAGGGAAGCCTAAGTTTGATCGGTGCTCTTACTCATCTCCTAAATGACGCAGGGCTCAGAGCGCCTTACCCACAATAACCCACACGTGTCCACAGTAACACTTTGTAGCATTGGTCATTTCCTTATTGTTTTAGATAATCTGTGTCCACTTACATGACTCTCTAGTTTTGCCAGTTTCCTTATTCATAAACGTTTTTTATATGCCCCTCTTCCTCTCTAGGAATTTTCTGCATCCTGAAAAATACTCCTTAGTTATCCTTGTCATAAAGGTTGGAAAATAATACAAGATCTCTATGTCAGAATAAAAATGGTTTTATTATATTTTGTCCTCACTCTAGAATGATAGTTCATGCTGGCTCAGTATCCTCATTTAAAAGTTGTTTTCCTTTTCAGTTTTTGGAAAATATTATTTTCTGGTGTTTAGTTTTGCTATTGAGAATTTTTCTACCACTCTAATTGCTATCCCTTTTCTACAAATATATATACCTTGCATGGATTGATTGATATTCATCTAATTTTAGTCCTATTAATTGTACTGCTTGACGCTGATGGTTTTGGTGAATCCACTGTCAAATATGTCTCTTTTACGGATAATCTTTCTGTTCTCTGATTTTAGTACTCCAGGTAGTTCTTTATTTTTCTTCCTTATTTTCGTATTCTATTATACTTTTAAAAATTTCTCTATGCTATAATGTCAGCAATTTCCCTAAATCTCTCATTCATTTTCCTAACTCTTCCTTCAGATGCTTCTGTTCTCTTATTAAGGTTGCACTTTGAAATTTCTATCTTACTGAGATTTTTCATTTCTAGAAATCCTGTTTCCTCCTCCACTCCAACTTTTTCATAGTATCTCTATTTTTCTTAAGATGATCCCTACTACCAAGACATTACCAGAAAAATTTTGCTTTTTCTTCTGCCAGGCGTTGCTAACCAGAGACTGTTTTGGGAGGTGGGTATTTTTGCTCATTTATGAATTTGGAAGTATGAAGGTAGTGTAGAATCAAGGGATGTGGAAACATAAATTCTCACTGTGCAAAGTTTTCTTGCTACCATAGTCTATTATGATTTTCCTGTGTAAGTGATCAGATTTTTTTCAAGCCCTCCCTTTAAGTGTCTTTGCAGCTGCTTCATAGTTTAAGTTTTATGCAGGGAGGGATTTCAGCTAAATTTTCACACGCTGTGGCGATTTCACACGCCCTCTTCCTTTTCTTGAGAAAAAAACTCCATCCTCTTTTTCAAAGCTTGATAACGCTACCTATCCCTACCCCACCACCAGGGGGCAGCATTAACATCAGCTCAAGTGTTTATGCTTGGGATTTCAGTTTTTTCCTCTACATCACCAAGATATTTTACTTTTCTTAAGTAAGTAAGAAATAATTCCAAAATATATTTTATTCGTTGTATACTAATTAATTTGGGGGAAAGTGTCCTATTGTGCTAGCCTGATTTTTTTAAAAACTCGAATTAGCTTTTCCCAGAGCTATGGAGTCCCTCTACCTGGGTGTTGCGCCTATGGGACCCCACGCATGCGCACATCGGCTCACTAAGAAGTCACTGAGGGTGAATACGTGTGTCAAACACTGAGTTCAGAAAGGGGACACATAGCTCCTGTTCCAGAGAAGCAGATAGAGGCTTTTTTCCTTCAACAATTGGCAAGCATAAGAAGGGTGTATTATGGTTACCTTCACAACAGAGCATCAGTCAATCAACCCACACATTTATTGAGTGTTCACCTTCAAATAAATCCCAACTTTAGAAGCTGTGTTCATGAATTCCTAATACATCACTCCGCTCACAATTGGCACATAAATTTATAGACTAAAAATTACAAGTGTTATTTCTCATGAATATATTCACTATTTTTTGTTTGATTAATCTGAACTTATATGGTGCTTATCAAATATATCAAATTCACAACAATGTATCTGTGATTTTGAAACATTTATAGGCCACAAATTAGAAAGTATTTAGCATGAAGTACAGTCTTTTGGTGGTAATTTGAACTATTTTGATTTAATTCAGAAACAAATAAAACTCAGTATTAGGCTATACTAAAAATATAAATAGCTTCTAAAATAACTGCTAACAAGCAAATTAGCTACTGATTGGAATGGCAACAGATCAATAATGACAGTAAAAGTACAGAGTTCTTGCTGATCGCATATTGTCTGAAAATGCAAACTGTAAAAGAGGTCCCCATGGGCCTCCAACAATAACCTACAAAGAATGAGACACAAAGGGTATTGAGCATAAAGATAGTTCAATTTCCCAAGACAGCCAGCTCTTGTCACATCAAACCACCTATTAGTCACAAACTCATACAACTAAGAATTCTCTGGCCTCCGGAGATTGCCTGTCATCTTGAAGAAGATAATACCATTGAAAGGCACCAGCTTCTTCTGTAACATGTTTCATTTATTGTTTTCAATAGATCAAGCTATTTATGATGTTACTGTCGCATATAAATAAAGCACTATTTTCTTAGATTGGAAAATGACATTAACGCGCAGGTAAGCGGAAAAAGTAAACAACTGTGAAAATAAAGCAATATACCAAATAGAACGTACATCCTCCTATTATTTCTTATATCTTTATATGATTTTGAATTTACCAAAAAGGTGTCAATCAAATTATAAAGCAAGATGCTGAAATAAACACACAAAAGCCTAGGACGTATAGAATAAGTAGAAAGTAGCTGGTCTAATTTCTTTATTTGGCAATTATAAAAAATGAGGCATGATGAATTTAAGTAAAGTGGCTAGAGCACTTAGTAGCTTAATAGTAATAGAAGGACAAGACTGTAAAGTCAACGCCATTTAGACTGATTTCTGTACACGTATACTAAAATATTTCTAATAAAATATGGAATCACATACACGATAGGAAAGGCAACAAACTTGTTTGAGAATCATCAGCAACATTCAAACAAGTATTGAGTAGCTATGATGGCCCAGGTTCTGAGGTAATTGCTGGAGTTCTAAAGCTGATGCTTTTAAGGGGTCCTCAAACTACGGCCCGCGGGCCACATGAGTTAGTGTGAATTGTATTTGTTCCCATTTTGTTTTTTACTTAAAAATAAGATATGTGAGGTGTGCATAGGAATTTGTTCATGGTTTTTTTTTTAAACTATAGTCTGGCCCTCCAACGGTCTGACGGACAGTGAATTGGCCCCCTGTTTAAAAAGTTTGAGGACGCTGATACTAGATAATCTAATCAGAGAGTGAAGACAGGTGTTTCAAGTGGAAAATAATTGCTGGTTTCATGATGGAAGCGTGAGCAAGGTATCATTTGAGTACAGAAGAGAGATATCTGAATTGTATATTGGGAGGATTCTAGAAAAAAATTCTACAGAAGATTCATGGATTAAGTTTGGAAAATGTCAGAGAAGAGCTAGATAGAAAGTAAAGGGATGAACTGACAGGTGTAGAGAACCTGGGAGGCCGGGCAGAGAGGACGAAAGGCTTTCTGGGTCAGTCATAGCATGGTCAGAAGGGGTTTTCTTTCTATAACACAAAAATAATTTAACATGTTCAGTAAACAGATCACTCTGTAGAAAGTATGGAAGGTAGGATGAAAGTTAAATGAGAAGGCTCAGCGCCTGTGGCTCAAGCAGCTAAGGCACCAGCCACATACACCTGAGCTGGAGGGTTCAAATCCAGCCTGGGCCCGCCAAGCAACAATGATGGCTGCGACAAAAAATAGCTGGGTATTGTGGCAGGTGCTTGTGGTCCCAGCTACTTGGGAGGCAAAGGCAGGACAATCGCTTGAGCCCAGGAGTTGGAGGTTGCCATGAGCTGTGATGCCATGGCACTCTACCCAGGGTGACAGCTTGAGGCTCTGTCTCAAAAAAAAAAAAAATGAAAAAGAAAGAAAGAAAGTTAAATGAGAAGCAAGAGAAACTGTAAAAGGTTAATGCAAGAGTCCTTAGGCAATGGCAGCAGGTAGGATGGAAAGGAAGGAGGGGATTAACACGGGACTGTGCAGAGAGTACAGTCTATAGAATTTAAGATATGAGAGCGATGTCTATAATGATATCTAAATTTCTTCAAAATGTGGAAAAATACAATTAAAAGAGAATGCTTCGGGTGGTGCCTGTGGCTCAAAGGAGTAGGGCATCAGCCCCATATGCCGGAGGTGGCGGGTTCAAACCCAGCCCCAGCCAAAAACCACACACACACAAAAAGAGAATGTTCCACAGGAGGAAAGCAGACTCTTTTTATTCATTATGGGTGTACTGCATTTGCGATGGCAATAGGACATCCAAGTGGAATTGCATGGTAGCTAAGGGAACACAGAATTCAGATGCCCCTGGTAGGGAAATAAATCCTCAGTGTGCAGGAGGAGTTGAAGTAATACATCTGGGTGAAGAGAACATGCGAGGTCCATGAAGGGACCTCCAAGGCACACAAATTCTCAGGGAAAAAGAAGAGAAAAGAAGACGCCAAATTATGAAGTGACTGGAGAAACAAGTGCAAGATAACAAAGATTTGCATTTTAGAGACCAATGTAGAAGACAGTTTTTCAAAAGAAAAAGTGGTCACTGATCTCAATGCCGTAGGAAGGTCAAGTAAGGAAATAGAAAAGTGTTTAAATGTGACATGAGTAAGAAGAACTTTAGGATAATCTTCAAGTGAAGTTTATTAAATTGAAGAAGAACAATGGGAGGTGTAGCACTGGATATACCAGGATATAATATACCCATATAATAGACCCTATGCCTCTGGCCCTCTCTCAGTCTTATATCGTAGATGGTTTAAAAAAAAAAAAAGTCTTCCCTCAATCTGTCATTTCTCTCTATTTCTAATTATAAATTATTCCGGATGTACCAGTATATGTGTATTACATTCCGAGAAGCTCATCTTTGAGTTAGTATTACAATAATAAGCATAATATTGTTAAGTCTTTGAAGTACCTACATGTTCCAGGCTCTGCACCAAGTCCTCTGCAGTAACTAAGTCATTGAATTATTAAAAATCTATCAAATAAATATTATTATCATATTATATTATCACTTTACAGTGATGTAACTAGGGCCTTTAAAGACTAAGTAATGGGTCTGAAATTCCACAGTTAACAAGTTGGATATTTTTAATTATTCTGATGCCCATAAACAGGGAGATTTATAATTAGAAATAGAGAAAAATGACAGATTGAGGGAAGAACTTTTTTTTTTAAACCATCTATGATATAAGACTGAGAGAGGACCAAAGGCATAGGGTCTATTATATGGGTGAAGGCACCATTTCATACTACATAAGAAATTATATTACATCTTCCAGGACAGCAGAACTTAGGGAGATATGTGATTATAATTACTTTACTTAATACCTTGAAATTTCAGTTTTCTTTTCTTTAAAGGAGAGAGTAGCAATGAATGCTCCTCAAATCTTGACCTTATGGGGAAAAATAAAATAAGAGATGTTGACACGCTCAAACTGAACTTTGTAGTGCAAAGAGTGGTTTTAGCAGCAGGTTGTAGGCTTGTCCGTGTGCATCTTGGAATACTATAATATTCTAAATAGAAATGAACTTGACTATCAACTGCATAATTCTATGGTTTTCAGAACACCCTTCTGCAATTGCTTAAAAACTTTTCTACTCTTCTTTTGGGACTTATAATCACCAGCAAGAATTCCAGATCATTTTCTATCTCCCCACAATACTCTAGAGCTGTAGACCCAACAGCTGGGCTGCCTACTGCTTCTGGTTTGTAGCCTGTTAGGAATCAGGCCAGTAAGCAGGAGGTGGGAGGGTGGAGGAACAGCCAGTGAACTTCACCTATTTACACCCTCCCCCCACCCCTCACATCTCTGCCTGAGCTCTATCTCTTGCTACATCAGTGGTGGAGCGTATTCTCATAGGAGCACAAACCACACCGTAAACCACGCTTGAAAGGGATCTGGTTGCCTGCTCCCCGAGAGGGTCTGATGCCTGATGGTCTGAGGTGGGGCTGAGGTGGTGACACTAGCACTGGGAGCAGCTGAAAATACAGACTGGGACCAACTAGTTGCAAGAAAACAAGCTGAGGGCTCCCACTGATTTTCCATTGTGGTGAGTGCCATAATGATTTCATCATATATATTACAATGTAGAAATAATAGAAATTAGGGCGGCGCCTGTGGCTCAGCGAGTGGGGCGCCGGCCCCATGTACCGAAGGTGTGGGTTCAAACCCAGCCTCGGCCGAACTGCAAAACAAACAAAAGAATAGCCGGGCGTTGTGGTGGGCGTCTGTGGTCCCAGCTACGCGGGAGGCAGAGGCAAGAGAATCGCCTAAGCCCAGGAGTTGGAGGTTGCTGTGAGCTGTGACGCGACGGCACTCTACAGAGGGCAATAGAGTGAGACTCTGTCTCTACAAAAAATAAATAAATAAATAAATAAATAAATAAATAAATAAATAAATAATAGAAATTAAAATGCACAATAAAGCAAAGTGCTTGAATCATTCCCAAACCAAGCCTCCCCTCCCCCACAGCCCGTGGAAAAAATGGTCTCCCGGGATACTGGTCCCAGGTGCCAAAAACGTTGGGGACTGCTGCCCTCGAGCACTCCGACCCACTCCTGTATCTCCAGTCTCAACTCTCTTATCCCTTGTCACGCAGAAGATGTCTTTTAGTCCTTCCCTAGCAGAGAAAGTGGTGCTTCCTTCTGAAAACTTCTTTTTCCACAGATATTGTAGCTCACATCCCTGAGGACTTGGATTAAACAGAGAGCTAAACAGCTGGGTGGCGGTTTTGCTCCTATTACCTATTGAAGTACGTGACTTGCGACGAACTTTAACCAAACTGAGCTTAAATTTCCTGATTTATGAAACGGGCATAGTAAAATCAATAACAGGATTGTTTTTGAGGGTTAATGTAGGTCTCATATGTGGCAATATGAACTTCAAATTATCTGCTATTGTTCTGTCTCCAAATCCTCAAGTTTTTATTTTTGTTCTCCAATATCTTTTCAACTCTCAGTTTTCACTGATTTATTCCTTCCTTGTTAAAAAAAAAAAAAAACTAAACTAATATCCTAATTTTAGATTCTTTTTCCTTTCTTCCCCGTATATCTTCTTCTAACTTCTAGTATAAGGTGCCTAAATAGCCAATCTTCCTTCATATGCCATTTTCACATATTCCACTCCACCAAAATTAAATCTTCCAGAGACGTAAGCGGGGCTTGTTGGGTTAAGGAAAGAGTAAAGAATGTGTATTTAGTTCATTTTATAAACATTTCAGTAAACTATATCTTGATTACAAAATCAATAAGCTAAGCCACACATTTGGTTTATACAAATGAAAACACAAAATGGCTTATTATATCGATATTAGTAAATTTGGATGTCAGCAATGGCAGAACAAAGATCATCACCTTAATGGCCCAGCATGTTACACTTTACTAGTTACATTGATTTGATTTGGAATGCAGGTGGGTGCTGCGTCTGGAAGAGACAGAGGACATAGCTCAAACGAGACAGCAGGAAGAGGAAATCGTTTGCTATCCATCTTCCATCAAGTATTTGCCATTTCTCTTTTATTATTACCAACACTCATCAAAAGGATTTTGTTTATGCTGTTCTTTTAAATCATAACATTGATCATTAAAAACCATTTATTCTTTTACAATATGATATAGCAAATGACGCTGGCTTTCAATAAAATATAATAAGGTGGATCTTTTGTCGGATCCCATTTGAGGGCAATGTGTAGTAGCTCTACTTATTCTGGTAGTCCACGACTTTTCATCTCTCCGTTATTCACCAAAAGGAGAGCATGGAGCAAGCATTTCAAGAACCTTACAGGGTACTTTTGTGGCATCCACACGCCACATTGTTACTGATACATTTAGAAGGCCACTTGTCCTGTTCACATCCCTCTCAGACACTTATTCAGGGATCAGGTAACACAGACAGTGGCAAGTGGTATGATTTGAGAGGGGCCAGAAATTTCGCTCTCTTAGCAGTCGCTCCTCCATCAATTTAATTGCCAGAGTAAATGAACAACCTATGAGTTATCCTCGTGAGAGAATCGTCACAATGTAGTTTAATTGACTGATTGATTCATTTACCCAGTTAGTATTAAGTGCCTATTTGGAGCTTATGCAATTTAACTGAGCAGACAGAAGAAACACTCTGGAAAAATTAAATGACAATTCACAGCAGTGTGGAATTAGAGAAAAAAAGAGAGCCATATATATTGTGGGGATGGTCCAGGAAATATGATTACTGTAGTTATAAAAAATGAATAAAGGGTAACTCCAAAGAATACTAGGTCCATTGGGGGAGACATAAGAGGGATACAGGACTGGTGCAGGACCTTGATGCACGCGTAGCATTTGATCGGTAGTGGGCATGAGAAAGACGTTCTTACTGGGGAAAAACTGGGAATACGGGCACAGCTTGGAAGGAACTGAGTGAGGAGATAGTAACCAGGCTCAAAGTTTCACATTCTGGAATAATTAGACATCGTGCTAAATATTAATATGGAGTCAAATTTTGAAAAACCTTGTCCGAAGAACCTAGTAAGATGTAGACAATGAGGTGTAGACTTTTAAGTTGGATGATGAATGTTAAAGCTCATCTAACAGATCTAATACCTGTTAATGTAGAATTAACAGAAAGAACATTGAAGGTCATTTCATAACAATAAAATTTTAAGTAAATAAGTTTTAAAAGTTCCTTAAAAAATCACTCCTTCTAACCTCTATATTGATCAAATTTCCTAATCATATGTCCTAAATACAGTTTTGTTGTCCTATTATAAAAGGAAGCAATTATTTTTGAATGTCTTTTTAACATTACATACATATTTCCTTTTTTCCCAGTGATAACAGGCCAAAGGTAAGGTTTATAAAGTTAAAAGTTAGTTTGACTTGTTCCCATCACCTGGAACTGTACTTGGTATCTCTGGCAGTTATTCAATAAATATCTGTTGGATGAAGAGCTAATATTGGAGCTGATGTTACTATCGATGTTTTATAGATTACGAAGCTACAACCTTTATAGGGTTTAAATTTCATCTCTTTATTCATAATGATGAAAGAGTGGCCGCTAGACAGCTTTTATCTCTTCCAGCAATCTAGGCCTACCTTGCTCAGAACACAGAGTAAGACATAATTCAGCATAAACTACATAGCTTTTAAGTGATGGAGAAACAGCAATTTCTCCTTTCTTACCATAGCAATAGCTTTTTCAAAGCCATTTTTAAAAAGGACAAAAAAGACGTGACAAAGGAAAAGCCAGAAAGGAAAATTCATGTGTTTTGAGACTGTCAAATGGAATTGGGTTCTCCTCTCACATCGTCTGTGTTGGGGTCTGGCCAGGACCTGAGTCAGCGACTGCGTCTCTGGAAAGCTCAGACTACCGGCTTTAGGGAATGAAGAGAATGTCCCGGCCCTCCTTTTCTTTAGAGTGTGGCCACAATTCAGAGTTCAGATACAAAGTAAGCAAAGTAATGTTTTACGTTAGCTGTTAGAAGTGCATTTCTAGACCGGCCAATAGCTATTTTTCTTTTTTACAGTAGCAGAGGAATAAACCAGAATAACTTGTTTTTGTGATTTGCTTATACTTTTACCATTCAAAAAAAGTCTGTATTGAATACCAAAACTGAAAAGATCAATGTAGCTGTTGATTATGATTTCATAAGAGATTTGTGATGACATAGCCATGAGACATGGACAGAGAGAAGGGAAGAAAGCGGCAAAGAGTGACAGAGACTGTGACAGGCCGGCGGAGAGAGACAAGAGACAGAACCAGACAGAAGGAGACCCTGTCGACCTAAGGGTGGCCACAGACACAGCCCAGTGAGAAATGAAAATGCAAATTCTTCCCTTTGACCCACCCGCTGACTTGGGAAAGTCTTCAGTGGCTCAGCGGCCTCAGAGTCTATTTGATGTGGCTCTTTCTGCCCTTCACGGTGTTGACACAGCCAAATCCACTGGGCTCTTTTTCCAAACCGTATTTTTAAAGATCTTTTCAACTAACAGTTTGGGATCACTCTCACCTCAGCTGAAATTCATCAGCAATGATGTTAGAAATGTCATAGTAAAAGTAAGGAAATAACTGTCTTTATCAGAATATTAAAATGATCATTTTTATGTGGTCAGTGGACAAATTATTTTCATATTAATAATAATTTAAGTTCACATTCTCAAGGTAGTTGTAAAGAAAAAGTTTAGTATTTAATCAAGTTAATCTCATAAAATGCTACACCTTCTTTCAGTAGTGCTGTTCAACATATTAATTTATAGCATATTTTTTCATTTAATGTCTACTTTCTCTGCCCTAGCATAGTGTGAGATAAGGGTCTCTGAGGTCTCAATCACAGATATACTCTTCTTATATACAACAAATAATTGTGAGGTGCTCAATAATTACATGTTGGTTGCGTAAATGAATGACTAATGTGAGTATATTAAGTTTTTATCACTCTGCTGGGGCCTGCATCCAACAATACCATTCAACATAATAGATTCGCAGTAACATGCTTATTTGAAAAAGAGCATAGCTTTCCTTCTGATGGTTTATTTGTGCCCTCAGTTAAGAAGACTACACAGTTTGTCTGTTTGAGAAATATTATCCATATCAAATAACAAATATAACCATCTCTGTTGTTTCTCTTAAAGGCAAATCTGATATCACACTTGTCCCTGGTTTACTTTAGAGAATTTCCAGATAAGGCAATTCGATTTCCCCTCAGACCTTAAAGAGCGGTAGCAATCAATTGTAAGCTTCTTGAAGTCCGAGATTTCAGGTTACTCTAAGTAGCCACTGCGGTGATGTTCTTTCCTTGGTCCATTAAAAAAAAAAAAAAAAAGACTTAATAAAATAAATGTCCGTGTAAACACAGTTTACAGTCCCTGGTGAAAGCCAGTGCTACATATCACAGCATGTTCTTTTTTTTTTTTTATAATTTTATTAAATCATAACTGTGTACATTAGTGCAATAATGGGGCACAATGTGCTGACTTCATATACAATCTGAAATATTTTGGTCAAACTGTTAAACATAGCCTTCATGGCATTTTCTTAATCACTATATGAAGACATTGATATTCTACATTTAATAAGTTTCACCAGTACCCTTCTAAGATGCACTGTAGGTGTGATCCCACCAATTTTTTTTTTTTTTTTTTTTTTTGCTGGGGCCGGGTTTGAACCCACCACGTCTGGTATATGGGGCCGGCATCCTACTCCTTTGAGCCACAGGCACTGCCCTGTAATTATTTTTATCCCCCCCAAGACTAGACATTCTCAAGTCCAGCTACACATTCAAATCACTTGCAAGCTCTCAAAAATTGAGATGCTTGGGCCACACCCCAGGTCAAACAAAATTCATTAAAGTATAAGACTCAAGCATCTGTGTTTTATAAACACAGTAGAACTTCTGTCAGTTGACCATCCAAGGGACTGTAACAAACTAGTGAGTATACGGAGGTGGTCAACATAAGGAACTAGGCCTACTATAATGACATTTACATGTGGTGCATATCCAGTTGATGACAATCAGGTCAACTATGGAGTTTCTACTGTATTGTGATTCCACTGTTCAGCCAAGGTTAAGAACCAGACTCAAGCTCCTTGAAAAGCAGGTGACCAGTAAATAGTGACTTGTATTTGTTAAATGAATATGTGGGGGGTTGTACTTTCTTTATCTTGTGGGGTTTTGTTTTGTTTTCAATCTTGCACATGGTACAAAATTCCAAATGCAGAAAAGGGGTTCAGTGAAAAGTAAGCCTCCTTATTCCCCATCTTCGAGGCAATCACTGCAATCAATACCACGTGTTCCTTTAAAAGATGGAATGTTTGTCAATGCACACATAAAAAACAAGAAATTGGGTGGCAGAATTATTAATGATTTTTCTGCTTCTTTATGCATACCTGTACTTTTGGTAAGATGCAAACACATTACTTTCACTGTCTAGAAAGAGGACACCCTAAAGTAAGTGTGCATCCACAGCTATTCAGTACATAAAGACAATGGGTCTAAGGCTCTCAGAAAATGATCTCTTGGAATGACCTTTGTTATAAGAGACTGTTTACCTGGTTCAAGCAAATAATTGTTCAATTATTTCACCTGCTTTGTTTTAATTATATTTTTACTTTTTTTGAGACAGAGTCTCACTTGGTCACCCTGGGTACAGTGCCATGGTATCATAGCTCACAGCAACCTCAAACTCTTGGGCTCAAGCAATCCTCTTGTCTCACCCTCCCAAGTAGCTGGGAGTACAAGCACCCATCACTACACCCGGCTAGTTTATTCAATTTTTAGTAGACACCAGGTCTTGCTCTTGCTCAGGCTGGTCTTGAACTTGTGAACTCAAGCAATTTACCTGCCTTGGCCTCCCAAAGGGCTAAGCTTACAGGTGTCAACTACCAAGCCCAGCCAATTATATTTTTACTTCTGATTAGAAATTCAGCTTCAGAACTTCCACCCCAAAATGGTAGAAGCTTCAGGAAAGGAGGTGTTTATTCATTCTAAGTCCCAAATTAAGAAGTGGCATCATGGTTTATATATCTATCTTGTCTGGATTTAGTGAACATAAGCTCCTCACTAAGACTGACCATCTTTGAATATATTAATATAAAAAGCTGAGGTCTAGATCTCACTAGGTGTAGAGTCTCAGCTATGGTTCTTGTCTTTCAAAGACCTTAACTGCCTCTGATTCCATGTTAGTTGGTGATTTTATCTCAGTACAACACTTTGGAATTAGGACTGTAAAGTCTGAGATGCCCTTAGGAGAGACTGGAGTATACATAGTTATTTAGTTTTACAACAAAGGACCTAGATTTGGGCAGGGGTCGTAATTGCCCTTTTATGACTCCTTACCTCTCTTACTCACAAGGCCTAAGACCCTTCCCCTCTGTTGTCAGTGTAGCTATTTCTAGTAGTAATTCTTGCCCCTCCTCTCCTCCACTTTATTTCCGTGGTTGGTGGGAAATCAGCTTGCTAAGGCTCTAATACACACTCAAGAGTTTCTGAGAAGGCAGGGGCCTGGGACATGCATGAACTTGAGGACATTTCTTTAAGGACTTGGAGATATTTCCTATTCACCTCTTGATCTTCATCTCATGTTGTTGACATACAAGACTAGGAAAAAATGTCCTCTGAGGAGATACAGCACTCCCATGTTTATCATGTTGACCACATTTAGGCAAAACCTAAGGTGTAGGATCAAGTTGAGGGGGATAATGTTTGGATATTTAAATGGACAGGATTAAGGGGGAAATGTTAAAGCTCTTACATAACACACAGAAGCTAGTAAGATAATAACTATATTTAGACAAAAAGAAAGTTATGCAGTAGACACACCAACATCTCTAAGTGTAACCTGCCATACAGATACTTAAGCATTGTCTTAAATATTGTTTGCTAGCTGTTCTGGATATGTTAATTCTGTCTGTCTTCTAGACTGGAAGCTCTTAAGAGCCAAGCCTTATCTTCTATTGCTTCAGTTTCCTCCCTGGTGCTGAGTCCAAAACAAATATTTAATATTTAAATTTTATTTAATATTTAATAGCTGAAAGACTAAAACAGACTACAGCAGAAAATCAACCTCCCATAGTAAGGTCACTGTATCTTAAATGTGATGAAATCATTTTTAAAAATTATTATAATCAGTATTTTATATATATATATATACACACACACATATATATATATATATATTTTTTTTTTTTTTGAGACATCACAGCTCACAGCAACCTCCAATTCCTGGACTCAAGCAAGTCTCTTGCCTCCGCCTCCCAAGTAAGCTGGGACTGCAGGCGCCCACCACAACGCCCGGCCATTTTTTGGTTGCAGCTGACATTGTTGTTTGGCAGGCCCCGGCTGGATTCGAACCTGCCAGCTCAGGTGTACATGGCTGGCGCCTTGGCTCGCTGAGCCACAGGCGTGGAGCCAGTATTATATTTTGACATGCTGAAGACTGAAATTCATTGCAGCCACAATCATGATTAATTACAAGTTTAATCACATAGTATTTTCTAGTAAGCCCACTTCCTTAATATCTCTTTTCTATTTAATTACATGAACTATGCTCATGATAAAAGTAACTTTTTGGTTCATCAAAAAAAGAAGAAGATACTGTGGCAGCTTAAAAATATGTAAAATAAAATGAACAAAAACTACTAGAACAATTTTTAGGAATATAACAATATAATTACATCCATTAGACGAGAGTATATATAAGGATGAAAGAAAATATTCTCAAATAATGTTTTATAAATTTCATGACACATAATAAAGGAAAAACTCTATTTCATTCACTACTTAAAGTTTTATTCTACTGTGATAACTAAAAAGGAATGCAAAATATATACATCAAAAAGAAAACTCTCTTCAAACATGTATAAATCAAGTGTGATGCCTGTTGCTTTTATTTTAATCCCATAGTTAATTCACAAAGTCAATAAAAATGTAATGTGGTATTTACATTGCAATTAAAATTTATGCTACATGCAAAATGTTAATGGTACAGTGATGCCCCCAAGTGGCATAAAGATAAATTACAACACTCTGATGGAAAAGTCAGAAGTACTACCTACATAAAGCTTTTCTGTTTTGCCAAGTTCTTTGATTAAATCTAGAAGTGTATATTATATAGGAACTAGTGTCCTACAGACCAGTTCAGACTTAAAAGTTCTACCATAGCACTCCTCTAACACTGACACCAAGGGATAGTCCAATATAAAAAGGTATGATACACCTTCCTTATGAGGTTAAAAAGTTAGGGGTGTGTCTGCCAAACAACAAAGGTAGTTATTATTAAGGAAATATCATTCACAGCATTGTATCTCTCTGGAAAGTATTCATCTTCTATCCACCTCTAACATTAACCAATTCCCTGTTTGTAGTCCAGTTTGTAACACAGAATTTAAAACCTTACTTAACTAAAATTTCTTGGACAATAGGTGGTGCTAATAATGTGCTTTACACACAAACTAAAAGTTCGATTGCCAGCGCTCTGGGATGGAGGAATCTTAAAAAAAAATTGTGTTTAGTGTTTAGTGTCCTGCCTCTATACACGAGTTAAACCTAATAACTGCAGATGAGTTGTTACCTTACACAGCTAAAAGGCTGACATTCTGATGACCAATTTCTTTCGAACAACCATAAAGATGTAAAAGAAGGTCTAGATTTGACCTTCTGATGCCAAATGATTTGCCCTCACCATTTGGATTCATCCCACAAAATTAGGCTCTGTCTGCCATCTTTAGCTCTATTGTCATGCGTTTAAAAATTAGTTCAGGAACAAGAAAAGTCACTAACAAATTGATTACCAATCAATCAGCCCCAGCCCTCTCTCTTCACTCTCACTCATTCTCTCTATCCCCCCACATACATTCTCTTTCTCTATTCACCTGTTATCTCAAGTTTACTACTTTGAAGTTTGATCTTCATACACTTTATTTCATATCCTCTTAATCTACTTTTTTAGTCCTTCTGTGAATTCTCTTAAATTTCTTCATATTCCTCATTAGTTGAAGATACTAAAATTGGATATAGTCCTACAGTATAGTTTTTACAAGTCCTGGGTCAGATTTAAGTCTTATTCTCAACATTTCCATAAAGGTTCTGTAGTAATTGTCAGAAATTTATTGTCCTATTCTAAGTGGCTAGAAAAGCACCTCTAGGATTTAATGGAAAAACTCCTTTCAAGTAAGAGTCATAAGAACACTAGAGAAATGCCAGCTATTTGAACATTCTTCACATTGGAATTGACTTAAATCTGGGAATTCTAGACAACTGCAACTTTTAAAAATTCTAGGTTGAGTTTAAAAATAAAATAGTAACTTTAGTAAGATTTACCTTTGTAATTCCTAAGATATAGGAAGTAGAATAGGGTTATTTATCTAATAACTGCCATGTGAATTATATTTAACATATTCTAGTTGTGAGCCCAGGGCCCAGAGCCTCCTATAACATATATAACTCATATGTCTCTTGATTTATCTTGACCTTATAAAACACTGTGGCCTCAAGTGGGGAAAAAGTTTCTAGTGTGGCAGTCAATGTGTTACATATCCAATGGCCATAGCTGGGAGAATTTAGAGTAGGCTGAAAAATCTCTGAATAAAATAATATATTGTGGGATGAAAATTTTGTCTTCTGGGACTAAAGGCGAATTTCTAGAACCATTCTTCCTTCTGCTTTCTCTTCCTACTATATTTCTGATGTTTAAGTTTCTTATCCTAACTTCAGTTCCAACTAACTTTTCACTGCAGTAAGTTCAGAAAACTTTAAGCCAAATATGAAGTTTTATCTTTACCTGTAGAGAAGCACTGTCCAATGGTATTAAGAATTTTTCCTCTACCATGAACATTTATAAGGTCCTATGAAGATCAAAGGAATGGAGGTGATGGCTCAGTGTCCATAGCTCAGTGGTTAGGGCACTGGCCACATACGCTGGGGCTGGTGAGTTCCAACCCAGCCCAGGCCTGCTAAAAAAAACAATAACAACAACAACAAACATAGCCAGGCGTTGGCTCGGTGCCTGTGGCTCAACAGGCTAAGGCGCCATCCATGTACACCTGAGCTGGCAGGTTCGAATCCAGCCCGGGCCCGCCAAACAACAATGACGGATGCAACCAAAAAATGGCCTGGCGTTGTGGCAGGCGCCTGTAGTCCCAGCTGCTTGGGAGGCGGAGGCAAGAGACTCACTTGAGCACAGGAGTTGGAGGTTGCCGTGAGCTGTGATGCCACTGCACTCTACCCATGGGAACAGCTTGAGACTCTGTCTCAAAAAAAAAAAAAAAAAAAAAAAATAGCCAGGCATTGTGGTGGGCACCTATAGTCCCAAGCTACTTGGGAGGGTGAGACACCGCGCGCTATAGAGGGCGACATAGTGAGACTCTATATCAAAAAAAAAAAAAAAAAGCATGGAGGTGAATAAGGGTGTTATCAACATAAGCTGGGTTTGAAGGGCAGCCTCCAATTGGCTTAAATACCAAATTTGAGGGCTTTCTGACTGATTTTGAAAATCTTCTCCACAGAAAAGCCAAAAAAAAAACCTAACCAAAACAAAAACTAATACCTTATTTCTTTTGGTATACTCTATTCATCTCAAATGTGAATTCCTGATTATTTGCATTCTATAACATTTTTAAAAACGTAGTCATTATAAACAATCCTTATCCTCACATTCAAAAGGTTCTAATCAAGTGGAAGCAATGTAATGGAGACTGTGGTATGCAGAAAAATCCTATATTTACATAATCTACCCCACTTCACTCTTCTAGGTAATTTGGATCCTTTACTGACCTGCTGAAATGCCTTTAAAAATCTCATCTGAAGATATCAGTCAAGGAACCTTCCTGTTCATACTAAATGCTTACTTTAGCGTAAAGAACAAAGTAGACATTACTCCACATTCTTAATTAGCTAAGAGCTATACAGCCGATTCAAGATTTGCATGAAGTAATTTTACTTACAGTTCCTCTCCTTGTTTGGCTTTCTTGTCTAAAACCAGATAGACAGTTCCAAAACTTCCACTGCCAAGTTTCTGTTGAAACACATATCTTCTTGCTATCAAGGTCTCTGGACAATTGGAAATGAGTGTCGATCCATTCACACACTTAGCAGCCTCTTGGAATTTCAGCATTGCTCCAGACAAGAAAGAACTGATTTATTCATTCATGGAAACTTAATACTCATTTCTAAGAGATGGTCAAATTCATCCAAGTAGCGCTGGTCAATGCCTTTAAGATGAAAAGTCCAAAGATCAGGTATAAAGGATGCTAAATTATTCCTAAGAAAAAGCATAAGTTTTGGATAATCTGGACCTTGATAAGCACATTGAGTGAATCCATATTGGTTAAAACTTGAGAGAAAAATGTTAAAAGGTGGAGATACTACAAATTCCAGTAGAAGGCAATCTTCCATAGGAAAAGCCTCCTTTTGCATGTTGAAATTTAACAGAAGTGAATTACCACCAACTTTCCACAAACTTCTGGTATGTATATCTGTTTTACAATCAACAATCTGCTCATTTGTTTTAGATTTATACTCCCCATCTAGCTCTCTTCCTACCTTATGGCTATTTTGGTTTACAAATAGTAAGTTAGGATAAACCAGAAATTAGCATGATCCTGTTTCCTTTAGATTTTTTTTTTCTGTAGACTTTACACCACAGTTTTTGCATTTACTGTAATAAATGTAAGGAGGGATTCAGAGTGAATTTTCCCCCAAGCTAATTCGGATCTAGTTTTGCAAATTTCTAGTATATACACTGTATATAAAGTAATCTTCCTGGATTAGAAACAGAAAATATTACAAATTAGATTCAAATCTACAACTATATTTTAATATTCATGAAATATAAATGTGTTATAGATAAATCTTTAATTTTACAAGGAGCTATGAGAGGTATGGCACAGTGTGAAAAGCAGGACTTGGCCAGGAAAGGTGGCTCACTCCTATAATTCTAACACTTTTGGAGGCCAAGGTGGGAGAACTGCTTTAGGGCGGGAATTCTGAACTAGGTTGGGCAGTTCATCAAGACCCTGTTTCTACTAAAAAACAAAAAAATTACCCAGGTGTGGTGGCACACACCTGTAGTCCCAGCTACTCAGGAGGATCACTTTAGCCCAGGAGTTTGATGTCACAGTGTGCTATGATTGGGCCATTGCACTCTAACCTGTTTTACATAAGAAGGTACATGGTAAGATCATCATTTTTGTTTCATTAAAATGTTAAACGTGTTGTTAGTTATGAAAAGTGTTTTTTGGTAAAAAAAAAAAAGAAAAGAAAGAAAAAGAAAAGTGTTTTTTGGTTTAAATTTATGTAAATATGTGATTTCAAATTGAAGATTGTGTATGCCTTGGAGTTAGGTTTTCATATCCGACAATTCCAGAGCTAACAGACAAAAATCTGTTGTTTATAATGATGACCAATGGGCTTTAAGTGGTGTCAATTAACCACAAAACCACCACAAAAATCCTCAAAATAGAACAGAGGTAAATGCCCATTTATAACATGGTCCTTCTTGAAGTATATTTTATCAGTTGTTACACCTGATGCCAGTGAGATTCGTAACTATTTATACATATTTAACATTCCCAAAGAAATGTTAGTGAAACATACAGCAGACCTTCTGTTTGCTTCCTTCACTGGCATAACAGTGATGCTTTCTGGCCAAACTAAGATGATCAAAAAATTTATAAGGACTGAAATGGGTACTTCAAGACCACTTAGTAGTTCTTCTTATTTTAAGGACAAGATTAAAGCCCCCTTTTAGCGAAGAAGAAAGTAAGAGACAGACATCAACTTCCACTTCCAGTGGCTCCTGTTTGTAAAGGAGAGCTTAAACTCAGTAGTGCCTAACTATTCTCGTCCAGGCTGTAGACGGTTCTGGGACCAGGTTCCCTACTGCCCAGTCTTACAAACCCAGCCCTGCCACCTCCATCCCAGTCTACTTTCTGGCTATTGATTCAATTAGTCTCCTCTGTACAACCATAGAGCTATGCAGGAATGTACTCCGATGTCTAGATTTTATAACTCTGTTCATTTGTCAACATCCCCACTCCTCGAGGGCTGTGAGTGAACTTGAGCAGCTGGAACACACTTTATTTACCTTTGTATCCCCAGTGCCTTGGTAGAACGCTTGGCATATCCTAGGTGTTCACTAATGTTTATTAGGCGAATAAATAACCATCGGAACAACTGCCGCCCAATAGTGGAACAAAGTTGGTTAAGAAAGCTGGATGGGAACCTGCAGAAAGTTGGCACTTTGTGCAAACTATCCCTTCAAGGTGAAAACAGGTCTGGCGGGAGCGAAAGGCAAGGGAAAGAGTTTATCACAGATTGGGAGGAAGCTAATGTGACACCATGTTTTGCTAAATAAAGTAGGGACCCAATCTTAAAAGTAAACCTTAAGGTAAAACGAACAAGTCCTTACTACTTCAACTTTTTTAGCGTTTATTGAGAAAACCGGCGACACTTATTCTTAGAGGTAAAAGTACGGGGAAAGCAGGTCACGGGAAGGGAGCCGCAGAGCAGCAGACCCCAGACCCGGCGGTTTGGAACCGTTCCTTTCTCCCGCGCAGGGAGCCCAGCACGCCCGGAGAGCGCGGTTCGCATTACCTTTCCCGGTCCCGGGCGGAGCAGCGGCGGCGCCCGGCGCACGCCCGAGTCCCGCCGGTACCTGGCAGGCCGCAACCCGGGGGCAGTGGCGGCCGCGGGCATCCGACCACCGCGGGCTCCGGCTGTTTGGCACCGTCGCCAGGGAGACCGCGCGGAGCACGCTGGGAAGCCAAATGGGCGGTCCCCAAGGCGGAAATGTCCACAGACCCCTCCGGAGGGGAAAGGAAAGGAGGCCGGGCGGGTCTAGCTTCCCTAACCAGACGCCCTTCGCTGCGTCCCACCTTTCGTTAGCGACTTTGCGCCTCCCAGTCCGAGGTCACCGTCCCGCGGCGCAGTCTAGCGCCACTGGCTTCTCGGTCCCGGGCTTCCCAGTGACGTCATGCCGGCGACTTCCTGTCCCCGCTCCTGGGGGTCGACTCTCACGTGCTGCGGCGGCCAGACTGCGCCCTGCTCCTGCCAGCTTTAGTGGAGGGGTTCGTCCTCCGCCAGGACGCCGCAGGTGGGCAGATTATATCCCTGCTGGTCGGGGAGGGGTGCTGCGAGGGCCCAGGTGGCACGGCGTATGAAGGCCTGTTTTTGAGAATTTAACTCCAACCTTTTACGTGCGTCCTCCAATCCAGCTCGCATTTGTTGTACTACTGTGTGTGCAAGGTCCTGCTGTTTGCAGAGTCGAGACCGATCTCTGCTAGTACAAGCTTTACAAAACAGACTTGTAAAGAAATAAATACTGGATAAGGTGCCAAGACTGGGCTGGGACTAGAATGAGGTGAGTCAAGCGCAAAATGTTAAGTGATGCCAACAAAGTACTCCAGATAAATACATTTTTGTCACTAAAAATCAAAATTGATGCGAAAAAAATCCATGGTTGACAGACGTCACTATTTTAAATAATAATGATAGTACCATAATGAAACTAAAGGCCAAAGAAAAGCCATTGATACTGATTCTGTGAGTTAAGTGAGTCAGGCAGGGAAGGGTAACTGGGCCAAACATGCAAAACTAGGAGCCCATGAAAACTGGATAGTTGGGTTCCTAAAGGAAAGAAGCAATTTTTCTTACCCAAAACTGTCAAAGGTCCACAAGCTCTAGGCCTTGACAATACAAGTCTGGATCCTTATCAAAGGTTTTACACGCTTTAGTTTACTGAAGGCTATGAGATCAATAACAATGTAATTTTTATAGCTTAGGACTTTTTACTTTGACCCCACAAAATTAATACTGTGTTGTGTTATGCTATAATGGACTTTAACTGATTTTTCTTTAGAATCAGCATCAGATTCTATCCCTATCCAGACATCAACACACATGAAACCACTGAATTTATACCTTGTTACATTATTGGGAAAGCAAAAAAACAATGAAAAAACACTCAATTAGTGTTAACTGAGGATCTAGGTAAGAAGTCGTAGATGGTGACATCCAGCATATTCTATCTTAAGAAAACTTCGTAACATTCGCCGTTGATTTAATGGTGCTGGAGGTAATGCCGTGGTGCCTCATAACCAGCATTATTTGAAAATGCAATCTATTGTTTTAAACAGGCAATTCTTCAGACTGTTATCATGGGTATCCGAGGACTGATGAGTTTTGTGGAAGATCATAGTAATGAATTCTTCACTGATTTGAAGTTGCGGGACACAAAAATTATCATTGATGGCTATGCTCTTTTCCACCGACTTTGCTTCAATTCAAACTTGGAACTCCGATATGGAGGGGACTATGATTCTTTTGCAGATGTTGTACAAAAATTTTTTGAATCACTGTTTGCATGTAATATATGTCCATATGTTGTATTAGATGGAGGATGTGACATTTCAGATAAAAAGCTTACAACATTAAAGGATCGTGCTAGAGAGAAGATCCAGACAGCCCATTCCCTTTCTCTTGGTGGGGGTGGCTATGTGTGTCCCTTACTCATCCGGGAAGTGTTCATACAGGTTTTGATCAAGCTGCAGGTGTGTTTTGTTCAGTGTTTTTCAGAAGCAGATCGGGACATTATGACACTTGCTAATCATTGGAATTGCCCTGTTTTATCATCAGACAGTGACTTTTGCATTTTTGACCTGAAAACTGGGTTTTGTCCATTAAGTAGTTTTCAGTGGAGAAATATGAACACTGTTCAGGGCACACAGTATTATATCCCTGCTAAATGTTTTTCCCTTGATGCATTCTGCCGTCACTTCAGCAATATGAATAAAGCTCTACTACCACTATTTGCGGTGCTATGTGGAAATGACCATATTAATCTGCCTATCATGGAGACATTCTTAAGTAAGGCACGTCTTCCTCTTGGAGCTACCAATTTTAAGGGGAGGAGACACCACCGAGTTCTGGGACTTCTAAATTGGTTATCCCATTTTGCCAACCCTACAGAAGCACTAGATAATGTTCTGAAATATCTCCCCAAAAAGGATCGAGAAAATGTTAAGGAACTTCTTTGCTGTTCCATGAAAGAATACCAGCAGTCCCAGGTGAAGCTGCAGGACTTCTTCCAGTGCGGTTCTTACATCTGTCCAGATGCCGTGAATCTGGGTTTACCAGAATGGGTACTAGCAGCTTTAGCTAAAGGCCAGTTATCTCCTTTCATCAGTGATGCTTTGATCCTCAAGCGGACCTTTCTTCAAACACAGGTGGAAAACATGCAGCGACCAAATGCTCACAGAATCTCTCTGCCCATACGGCAAATCATCTATGGGCTTCTTCAGAATGCTTCACCACACCTGGGAAATATGTCCTGCAATGCATTGTCGCCTCAGCCTCTAGCTTTCAGCGAAGTGGAAAGGATTAACAGAAATATCAAAACATCAATTGTTGATGCATTAGAACTGCCTAAGGAGCATTCTGACTTAAGCAAATTGACTGAGGTAAGTATTTGTAATACTAATGAAATTTTGATAAAGCCCTTTATGGGTTACAAATTACTTTCAATATTATCTCTCTTAATAAAACAAACTGATGAGGTTAGGTGCTATCTTGGCCTCATTTCATAGCTGAGAAAACTAGAACTCAGTGAACTAGGTGTTATCTTAGCCAGAGTATCAGTTCTAGGACTCAAAGGAAAAAACTGCCAAAAAAGTGTATACATAAGCACTGATTATAGGCATAGCATCTCAGACTACATCATTTATTTCTCATTGACGTAACATACTATCGTGGGAATGTACCACAGTTGATTTATATATTTTACAGCTAACAGGCATTTGGGTTGTTTCCAGTTTGGGGAATAGCACTATAAACATTCTAGTACACATCATTTAGTGAACACATGGATGCATTTCTAATGCATATATAATTAGGAGTAGAATTGTTGGGTTATAGGATATCCACATATTCAGATGTATTACAAATCTTGCAAAGTAGTTGTACCAATTAATATTCCCATCAGCAGCATATGAGAGTACCTTTTACTTTACACCCTTGCCAATATTTGGGTATTTTCTGTCCTTTTTAAAATTTTAGCTATTCTGATAGTGTAGTATTATCAATTTAGCCATTTTGGTGAATAGTTGGCTTTTCTCTGATGACATACTTGAGGACCTTTTCGTTGGTTAGATGATATTCTGTTGAGTTTTTGTACAAAGTCTTTGGTCCTTTTTCAAATCACATATTGTGAATAGCCTCTCCCATTGTCATTTCACTTACTATGTTTTGATGAACACAAGTTCTTAATAGTCTAAATTTTTATTATTTATAGTTACCACTTTGGTGACCTACTTAAGAAAATGCCTACTCTAAGGTCATGAAAATGTGAGTTTTTGCCTTTCACATCTAGACCTACAGTCTATCTAGAAGTGATTTTGTTGTTGTTGTTTTTGTTCTGTATGGTGTGAAATAGGGATCAGGACACTTTTTCCCCCATATGGAAATCTAACTGAATCAATTAATGCAGCAGGCTGATTATAGTCCTTACTTTAAGTGGAGATGACTCAAGTGTTCTCATCAATTACCTGTATTCAAAGGAGGATAAATTTTAGTTCACTCTGTGCTGTGGTAATATCATTTGGCTTTCCCTTGGCATGAACTAATCAATTCTATAGTTAGCTCAACGCTGTTTGCCTCTAAGCCCATGAAAATTTTAAAAGGATTCTGCTGCAAATGTGGTTCCAAACACAAATGCAGGCACAAGCAGAGAATAGTATCTATTTATCTTGTTTTAACATGATAAATGTTAAATGATATAGTAGCAACAACTTTTATCTCTTTTGTACCAGTGGTTGGCAATAGAAATTATACAATTTCCATTTAATTTCCACAGTAAGCACATAGGATAAGGACTTCATTTTGGTTATGTTAGTTGCAATGGCCAGAATACCACTCAAGTTAACCAACAAGAGGTTAATCATGACACATGGAAGTGGATCATTCATTCTTCTGGAGTAAGGCACTGCCAAGAGCAGCCTCTCTAGGCACGTTTGCATCTCTGGGGCAGCTTCCTCTGCAGGCTTGCCATTTAGCTCCCCCTGGAGAGAAGGAAAGGAATTGTCCTGTGGGATAAAACCTAACTAGATTAAGGGCTGTTGAGCAGAGTAGATCCCCTTGAGAGGGGGCTTAAGACTGGTGGGTTTGATGAAACATCTGTGCAACTCTTAATGATCCTCATTTTAAAAATGATCATACTAACAGTAGAAACCCTCAGGGACTTGGTAAAGGCTCTAGAAGTACAGCAGGGCAGAACATCTCTGATTGCCCAGATTGCTTTGTTCATGAAAGTTGTAACTTGGCTCTAGAATACTGTATTATATCAAACAAGAATTATTGTATTTTCTTAGCTTTACTCAGAGCATTTTTTAAACCAGTTTAACTGATTAGTTTTTAATATTTAAATGTAAGTAATTAATGGTACTTCTAGTAGGGGTGATTATAAAATTAAAAAAATATTAAAACCATTTAGAAATCTTTGTACTAAAGTTTTCATACATTGTGACAAAATTATTGGTCACTTATGTGTGTCAAACACCCTTACCATACCTAGATTTTAGGTGCTGAGAATAATAATATAGACTGTCTCATCCTTCCAGAAAGAAATTCTTTTTCTGGTTGCATGCAGGTATTAGGAATATAACCTTTTTTTTTTTTTCTTGAAGTTTGATTATCAAGTCCCCCTTAACATGTAACTTTTCTTTTACTCTTTGCTAATTGTCTTTTATTCCTACCAAATATGGCTTCTTAAAGACAGTATTGATGGAAATTCATTATTGTGGCTTTTTATAAATGGATTTGATATTGCCACCAACTTTATTCTCTGATAGTTTTAATAGTCCTGATTTCCTTATTGGTATGAATGTGTGTGACCTGTAAGGTCCTTTATGGTTCTTAGAAATTTTGAGATTCATTAAAGTAAAATTATTTCAACAAGAAGCTCAAAACTGTCATAGCTGTTTACTTCTGAGCTAATATGAAGTGTACTTTAAACAATGAGTGTGGTATGTTGCAAGGAAAATGTAGGTACTCCATAAAATATTCCTATTTCGACTGGGTGTGGTGGCTCACTCACACCTATAATCCTTGCACTTTGGGAGGCTGAGGCTGGAGGATCACTTGATCCCCGGAGTTTGTGGTTGCAGTGAGCTATGATGGCACCACTACATGTCAGCCTGGATGACAAAGAAAGAGACCTCTATCTCCCTTGAATGTACCTCTAACGTACAGTAGCCACCTTGGGACAATCCCTGTGTGGGAAAATGCAAAGACAATATAGTATTCAGCAAGGAGGGGACCTGAGACAGGAACAAACAGACGGCTGTATTATATGCCACAAAGAACGTATAAACTAAGTTTGTCTTCTGGAGATAATTGGTAATGGCATCATGGAGAAGATAATATGTAAATATTCACAGGCAAGTAAAAGAAGGATTTCCTCTAGAGCTCTGTTTTGCAAAGTACAGTACTTGGGCTGCTAGTTAAAATATGTATTCCTGGGGGCCTGAGAATTGAATTTTTAACAAGCCTCCAATGATGTTTATCCTTGTGTGGTGAAGATGCTCACCAGCCCACGCAGACAGGACAGAATTACAGAAGTAATTTAAATGATGTATGTCAGGAGTAGGCTATCTTACCTGTTCCAACCAACCATATCTATTAAGCCTTATTAATGTTCTAAAAGTTTAGGGTGTGGCTGATTTTTTTCCCATAAGATAATTTTAACAGCTGATAGCAGTTTCATTTGCAAGTGTCTTTGTGCTATTAAAAAAAGATATTCATCAAAGTAACTTGCAGGATGCTTTGGTGTGTATTTTCAGCTCTCCATGGGTAAGCGGCAGATACTTCTACTAGAAACCCTAAAAGTGAAACAGACCATCCTGGAGCCAATCCCTACTTCGTTGAAGTTGCCCATTGCTGTCAGTTGCTACTGGTTGCAGCACACAGAGGCCAAAGCAAAGCTACATCATGTACAAGCCTTACTGCTGGGGATGCTGATGGGCCCCTTGTATTCCATTATCAATAGCCCAGGTAGGTATCTGGAAACTCCAGGACTATGTTTATGCATGATGCTTGCAAACTGTATACTTTAGCGTTTACAGAAACGGAAAAAAACAATTGTATTATTAAATACCATTAGTTATATCAGAACTTACAAGTGGGACACCAAAGTATCATTCATTGATTGGTAAATATTTGTGAACACTTAACACTTCCATGTGCCAGGCTCGGTGATGGAAGGCTTAACTCCAATGTAGAGCAGTGAGATGTGCCCACTTGCCTTGTGGCACGTAATACTTTAACTTGTAAAGCTTGACTTAGTTTTGCCAGGTACGTTTTGTATGGCATGTTCCCTATCCCATTCTTAACACAACAGCAACATCATAAGAAATTTACTTAAAATTGTCAGTAAATGAACTGTCTGAATAGAATTTCATTCTATTTTACCAGTATACTGGTAACATTCATAGTTGTGCTGGCTTTTTTAACTAGTATTTTTATTCCTTTTTCTCTGCCATTTCAATTAGTATGTAAGCAGTGACATTACAAATCGTTAACTTTTCTTTCTACTAGAGAAATCCACAGAGGCAATTTCACCTGAATGTAAATGCCAAGTGAGATAAATGCTGAATCACCAGAACACTATAATTTCTCTAAAGGAATATACTCCTTAAAGATTCTGAATGCTATCATACTATCTAAACATGTATGGTGATTGTCATACTCTAGAACAGTACTATCCAACATGGTAGCTTCTAGTCTCACGTGGGTAAAGTTAAATTCAAGCTACATTAAAAATTTAGCTTCTCAATCCCTCTAGCCACATTTAAAGTGTTCCACAGTCATGTGTGGTTACAAGTTAGACTACTGTATTGGATAGCACAGATATAGAGCATTCCCATCATTGCAGAAAGTTCTGTTTGACAGTGCTGCTCTATAGTTTAATTTCTTAAAAGAGTAAGTTAACTGAAAGAATAAAAAGCTTGGACTCCTACAGCACCCAAGTGTGACCAGTAGCTGTTGGAGGAACTGCTGGTATGTGACAGCCAACAGCAGTTCAGGCCACTGCTGCTTTAAGAAACAGGTTCAGGGTACTTCCTCTCATTGAATAATAAATACAGCGTAACAAAATCCTCAGAGCACAATCCCTTAAGTTTTTAACTGAGTCCAACTGAAGGGGCATGTCAAGGGTCTGTTTCTTTTCTTTTAGGAAATGTGGACCCCGGACCCAGGCAGGCTCAGTGCCTTGCTGCTCGCTAATTGCTAAAAGGTGGGCCTCCTTTTTATTCCTTTCAAATACATCCAAATGTTTGGTGAACCCAAGCTCAAATGATCTGCAGAAATATACAGCTAAGCCCACCCAAAATCTCCTATTTCTTAGGGTTGTTGCTTCTTGCCCCTTATCCTCTACTGTGTTAAGAAGCTGATTACTTGCCAAATTCTCTTGAGTCTTAGTTTGCTCCCATAAAACAGAGATTAAAATGTGCTTTGAATACATGGGCTGTTTCTTTATATCATATGCACTACAGCATGATTTCCACAAAAGGAGGTTTAGTGAAAGAACAGTGAAGAGAATGATATTTAATAGTCATTTGTACTTTTCACAGATACAGATTTAAGATTTGGAGTTTTTTTTTTTTTTTTAAGATAATGTCACTCCGTCGCCCTGGGAAGAGTGCCACGGCGTCGTCATAGCTCACAGGAACATCAAACTCTCAGGCTCAAGCGATCCACTTGCCTCAGCCCACAACAGCTGGCTAGTTGTTTGGAGAGTTAAGACATAGACATGTTTAAGGTCAGGTAGTAGACCAGTGGAAGAGTTCTTATTTTAGGGAAAAAGGGTTGAATAAAGTTATCATTAAAAAGGAATTTCAGTATAAATATTCAATTAATAAAGCAAGGCATTTACACAGGCAGAAAAGAAACATTTTAGTTTTTTTAACTTTTCTTTGTGGAATTTGTAGTATCATAATATGTGGAGAAAATTATAAGCTGTTACATTGTTTTTAGAAATACTGTTCTTGAGTTGTTTCTTTATCTAGGTAAGGAAGATCTGCAGAAAGATGGTGCTAAGGTGTTGTATGAAGAGTTCCAAAGAGTGGAGGAGCAGATGCAGCTGAGCAGGAGACTGGATTTAGACACAGCTCACATCTTCTGTCAGTGGCAGTGCTGTCTCCAGATGGGGGTGTATCTCAATCAGCTTCTGTCCACTCCTCTCCCAGAGCCAGACCTAACTCGGTAAGCACCACGGGAAACTTTAGTTCAGATGGATGCACACAAAAGTAAATACAATACTTCTACTTATATTTTAAAATATTTTTAAAATAACTAATCTTAGTATAATTGATCTTGGATCACAATTACCACTTAAGAGTTGGAAACTGGAAAATATTAAATTTTTCCATATTCACAAAGAATGTTTACATGATTAGATCCAGTTTTTAAAAGTTCCTTCAAGTAAAACACTAATGTAAAGAGGAAGAAAGAGGCAGTTGTTGGTAGGATACAACTCATTCCTTCATTTCCTTCATGTTTTTGCTCAAATATCACTTTATAGAGGCTTTTCTATAAAGTCCTGAGATAGTACTCTCTGCCACTAGTCACTATAGTCCTATTACTGTTACCGCATTTCTTGCCACCTGGCGTATTCACTCATTCACAAATGCCAACTCTGTGCTGGGGTATAATGACAACGGCAGCATCTTTATTCTCATGGAGCTTTCATTCTAAGATGACTAGTACAGGCCTAAGTGGGCTTTATTTAGGGCTTGTTTTGCTAGGCAAGTATGAACAAGGGAGAGGCGGATGCTTGACCACGGAGTTTTAACTGGGTAGGATATAAAGAAATAATAGCAGATGGATGTGGGCCAGTGAAAAAAATGGAAGGATCATTTACATCCTGATTAATTGTCCATCCAGGAGGTACTAGAAGGGAGGAAGATGTTTAGAAAATGGGAGTATTCAGGATTATACATATACTGTCTCTCTCTCCATTCAAATGTAAGCTCTATGGGGGCAGGAACTTGTCTACTTTGTTTACTGTTGTAGCCCTAGTGCCTTTAATACTTTGAATGCTATATGGAGGCATATAAAATATGATGGCAGAGCTTTTGATTCAAGGTGAAAACCATCATAGCAGTAAATAGTGTTGTTAGTCTTTCTCTGGGCCTCATATCTGAGCAAACTCTCTTAAGATTAGTTGGCCTTTAACCTCTGGATTCTTTATTTCTTTCCTTTGACAATTTAGGTCTTTCTTGCCTGGATTGTCTCCACTTACCACAAATCCTTTAAAAACAAAACCAAATAGTTCTCTTAATAATAAATTATTCTTTTTTTTTTTCTTTTTTTGAGTCAGAGTCTCACTACCTTGGTGGAGTGCAATGGCATCATAGCACACAGCACCCTCCAACTCTTGGCTTAAGCGATTCTCTTGCCTTAGCCTCCCAAGTAGCTGGGACTACAGGCGCCCACCACAACGCCTGGCTATTTTTTTTTGGTTGTAGTTGCCGTTGTTTGGTAGGCCCCAGCTGGGTTCGAACCCGCCAGCTCCACTGTATGTGGCTGGTGCCCTAGCCGCTGAGCTACAGGCACCAAGCCAAAACTGAATTATTAGTGCAGCTCAGTATAATTAAGACTATTTTTAAACAAAGATTTTTCACTCATTAAGTGATTGTCATACATGGATTACTAAGGTACCAGATGATCACCTCCAGCCATAAGTTATATATATTAAACTTGTGGATTCTAGTTAATCCCATTTTCTATTTGTGAAGCAGGGTTTTTTGTCCATATGAATGACCTTGCAAATGATTCCTTTAACTTTTCTCATACTTTAACAAACTGTTAGATTTATCAAGGTCATTTTAAATTCCTTTTCTTAGAAGTGATAAAGAGGCCTGCTCTACTTGGGGCTAGCTGCAAAACCACTTTTAAGCATTCATCATTTCATATGTTGATAAAAAGTTTTTAAACATTGGCTCGGCACCTGTAGCTCAGTGGTTAGGGTGCCAACCATATACACTGGAGCTGGCATGTTCGAATCCAGCCCGGGCCTGCCAAACAGCAATGACATTTATGACCAAAAAGTAGCTCGGCATTGTGGCGGGCACCTGTAGTCCCAGCTACTTGGGAGGCTGAGGCAAGAGAATCACTTAAGCCTAAAAGTTTAAGGTTGTTGTGAGCTATGAGGCCACTGTACTCTACCTAGGGTGACATAGTGAGACTCTACCTCAAAAAAACAAGTTTTTAAATATCACCAGCCAGGAAGTAATCTTTGTAATAACAGCTCAGTTCTGCCCTTCAAGGAACAGCTTAAAGTAATTTTAATAATTTTATAGAAGCAATAGGAGCTTTCATTGTTTCAATGAATTTGTTGAAGCTTTGATAATGACACTTGTCCTACTGCACTGAACCAATACTCTTAACAATATAATTCCTTCTCCCATTGAACAGATTGTACAATGGAAGCCTGGTGCATGGACTATGCCAACAACTGCTATCATCGACTTCTGTAGAAAATCTCCTGAGCGTATGTCCTGAGGCTAAGCAACTTTATGAACATTTATTCAGTGCTACAGGGTCATTTGCTCCTACTGAATTACTCCTACCAAAAGTTAAATCAAATTCAAAAAAGAGAAGGAAAAAGAAACAGGGTACCAACTGTTCAAAGAACAGAATGGGAACTACCTCACACACCAGGTGTTGGTATGAGGGAAGCAACCGGTTTGGGCTGTTAATGGTTGAAAACTTAGAGGAACATATTGAGGCCTGTCAGCTTGAATAAACTCAGTCTCTGTCAAACTCGATGTGTAATGCTGACTTAAAATTTTTCTCTTACTTCCCTCAAAACAATGCACTTTTTCTTTAGGAGTAATTTGTTGGGGATAAATATTGCAAAGGATAATCTGCCTTCTGAAGTATATTGCATTCTGCTTTTAATAAATACAATGTCATTTAATAAACTTCTGTATTTCTTAAATGTGTTCAAAAGTGTGTTCATACTTCTCATGTTTCATTTTGGTAAGTTAATGGTGGTATTATACAACCTTTAAATTACAGCAATGTAACCATCTATGCTTTTTAAAGAAAAGAAGTCTTACTTCAATTATTTCCTTTAAGTAAAAACAAACTATCATTTCAAATTTTTTTCTTAAAGTTTCTTCTTTCTACTTATAGTATGAAAAGTCTGGGCCATCAAAGGTAGAGAAGTAAGGATGCCAGACCAAAAAAGTGTCTATTAAAAATAAGTACTGAGTAAAAAGACTATGATAAGCATTTTAGGCAGACTCCAGGTTTGAAAGAAGTTGAAACTAATAAAGACTCCCACAAAATAAGAAACAGCATCTTGAGCTGCTAGACCTAGAGAATGAGGAAACAATAGGAAGAAATGAGAATATCACAGATAAGTGCAGCAACACCAGACCCAAGCCCTCTTTTATGCTGTAGGTTTTGACCTATTAATGGTATATGAAAGTTACTCATAACCAGCATTTCGTTTTGGGGGGGTTTTTTTTGAGACAGAGTCTCACTTTGTCGCCCTTGGTAGAGTGCCATGGCATCACAGCTCACAGCAACCTCCAACTCTTAAGCTTAGGTGATTCTCTTGCCTCAGCCTCCCAAGCAGCTAGGACCATAGGCGCCCGCCACAACGCCCAGCTATTTTTTTGTTGTAGTTTGGCCGGGGCCAGGTTTGAACCCGCCACCCTCAGTATATGGGGCTGGTGCCCTACTCACTGAGCCAGAGGCGCTGCCCTAACCAGCATTTCTTAAATGAAAAAAATTAAAATGGAAATATTAAATATGCACATCGTGTATTAAAAGGTATACAAAATTTATTTCTTACTGTGGATTGTTGCCAAAAAAATATGAAGGGTGCCACTCTGGAAAATACAAGAGACTGCTAGAATTATAAATACTAACTGTTGTGAAGGTACTGGCTAGTTCCAAATAAAGAACTTGAAAATAAAAAGTAGAATAAACATATTGGGCAAGATCTGAAAGTATATCCAACCTTCATTTTACTTGTATTCACACAAATCGTGTTCTCCCTTTTTTCTCTAACTCTCCCACTGGTACATCCCTAAGTAACAGCCATAAAGGTGTGTTAGGCTGCCATTTTGAACAGGCCTAATATCTGATAATTCTCTTCATTTTCTTGGAAGAACGATACTCTCAGAGGAGTATGTCCAACATCAGCCAGTATAAAACACACCTTACAAGTGTTGACTGGCTTTTGCCATGTACAAAAGGCCAAACACAATGCTGAAGTTTTCAACTGTAAAAACTGCCTTTGTTTCAAATAAGAGTTCTTGAAAGAAGGAGATTTTTATTATTTTAGGAGTGCATGGGGCTTCTTAGTAAGGTTACTTTTATGTCTCCAAAGACATAAAAATCTTATTCGTGGAAAGATCAAGGAAGGAATGGTAATGTGCATCTATTTCCCAGAAGAAATCTGTTTCACCAGCAAACAGATTTAATGGGGACCATAATGTGGAAGACTTTTGTTATACCAAAATTCTGTCTTGATTCCAGGAGTTTGAGGCTAATCTAGAAATTCTATCAATGAATATCCTATTACCACGGGTATCACCAACACTGTTCTTTAAAACCACCAACCTTGCATGGCAAACAAGTGATTTGATACCAAACTGGGAGTATATGGGCTACACAGTTTAATTAAAAGACAGCTGAATTATATTAACTATCTTTTTCTTTCATTGAAAGGGTCCTCCTTCAGAAGAAAGAAGTCAGGTTCCCTTATTATAGCCACTGTACTCAGAGACATTCACTTGAAATTATCCAGCGTTGCTAAAGAAGTTAAATCCATCCACTTTTACTCTCAGTTAAGTGCACTCAATTAATTCAGGAAGTAGGGGGGAGGATAGCGGGGGCACAATGTAAAGGTATACACAATACCTAGGTGAAGGCCTCAATTATAACTTGGACTTTACCTAATAAACGCAAACAATGCGACCTAATCATATGTACCCTTATAGCAGCAGTTCTCGACCTGTGGGTTGCGACCCACAGGAACTGTATTAAAGGGCCATGGCATTAGGAAGGCTGAGAACCACTGCCTTATACTAATCTGAAATTAAAGGAAAAAGAGTTAAGTGTACTACCTCAGCGTACATCATCTGCATGGAGGAGAGGTCACAGCCACTCCACAGGATATCTAAGGGGGTTCACCCAAGAATAATGACATAGTGCTGGACCCCCCCCCCCCAAAGTCATTCTTTTTTAAGCTACTTGGAGAGACAACATACTACCATACTACAGCAGTCTATAGTATTAGGAGAATAGGAGACAGCAGTCACTAGAATGAGTAGACTGTTAAATTGGACCTGGTTTTTGGCCTGGCTTTAACAGATGGTATTGAAATTCAGATTAGCTATAGGAGGAAATAGGAATAACTGTGTACAGACAATGTTATGTCACCAGATTCCATTTCTAAAATCTAGTTTCCTTAGTTTTCAATCAAGTCTTCAGGTTCTGTTCTTTCTGATTCGGTTCTAGCAAATGAAATATCCTTTGGAAATTTTCTTCAATTAGATGCTCAAAAGTAGCAAAAAGAACTCTAGACAGCTAAGATGAATCAATTTTAGGTATAAAGCTGAGGAGATAAAATCATTTACTATAATGTAATCATGCTCTGTATTTAGTGGTGATAAAATTATACTTCGTGTATTTTATACAAGCCCTTTTTGAAACACTTAAAAGTTTAATATACATCCTATAAACATAGTCCTTACAGATATTTCTTGCCAATTATGAGAGAAGAATTCAAATTAACTAGAATTTTAGAAGAGAAAGACCTAATTAGAAAGGCCTTAGAATGATCTTTTCCTCCTTTATGTACAAAGTAAACAAATCAATGCCTATGCCTCAGTTGCCCTACTGGGAAAATGAAGATTGCAATACTCCTAAATACTGTCTAAAGATAAAATAGTATGTTTTTTTACACCAGTGCCTGGTACTAAAATCATGTGACAAATGATAGCCATTGTTGTTACATGCGTACATGAAAGGCCAAGAGCAAAAAATCTGGGAAGGAGACAGAGAGTGTCAAGCAGCAGAAAGATTAAGACACCATGAGGCCAGGATTGCCAAAGGTTAAGGCCAGAATTTTGCAAAGGCAAAGATCAACACTATGAGATGCTGAAGCCAAACTGGGAACAGTAGAGAACTGCCAATGAATTTCAATGTGTAGCTAAGCTCAACCTTAGAAAATAATGAAAAAAAAGAGCAGAAGGAATTATCCTGTTAGTATTTCTGTCCCTCTAGCCCTTTTTCCTTTTTTCAAAGTCTTCTGTAATATTTCTTAAATTCAATTGGAAAGAGCCCTGGGCATATTTAAAGGTAGAAAAATCTACTTCTTGGGTATTTCCTTTTCCTGAAATTGGCAGGGTTGTAAAACCTGGCCCTACTCCATAACCCTAAAGAAGCCAAGCCCAGTTTTCCCCTTAGTGAGACTGCCAGGTGACTGGATGTTGCTCTGTATCACATGCTACTGGGCTAGCACATCGTGAACCTAAAGCAGTCACCACAAATACCAGGAAAAAAATTTCACTCCCATAAAAGGATAAACTCAATACTAATGTCTGACTCTAAATGTGGAGACCTTGTATTTCCAATGAGACGGGTTGTGGGTAGCTGGTATTTATCTAAATTTATTTCAGACATGACAGCCCAAAGTGATCCTGTATCCTGTTATCAGTCTGAAATTAAATACTATTATTTCTCTTGGACAAACTTATTAAAAATATGCTTCCCCACTTTTAACAACAGGTTTTTACGCCATACAGGATAAACTGCTTTTGCATTTCTTTCCAGAGGTCTAGATGATGCTAAAATTCAAGTCCAGCCAGCTGTAAAAATTTGAGAACCTCATGTAGAGAAAGTTTGAAAAATAAACGAATGAGATAATAACATAGCAAAATGTTTCTAGGTTGTTTCACTAAGTTCAGTTTTCAAGAGAAACCAAATTTCAACTGATTGGCAATGAATGTTGAAAGACACATGCAATCTCTTCTGTGTATCTGTACTAGTCTTGATAACCTTTTATGTATTTGTTTAGAATAGCTAAGTCTATTTTTATGTATTTATACATATACAGGCACATAAATATGGTCATCAAGGGATAGCAATATTTTGTCCTGAGAAAATGAGTTGGGAGCATATTTTTTCCTAAAGACTGGGCTATTAGGATATTGTAGTTTCTACTATTACTAAACTTTATCTTCTCTACATAACCAAGTACTTTAGCCTGATCAAATTAAACCTGTTTCTCTGCATTTATATAACCAAAGAGAGGGAAATCGCCACTTGTGTACCCAAGAGTGTAGGAGGAAGCAGACTGACAGACGTCTTAGACAGGATCAAGATAAACTCTGGGCAATGGGGAGGTAGGGCACACAACTCAGATGGGACAGCAGATCAGAACATTCAACTCCTTATAAGAACAAAGAGTCTTGATGAGATGGGATCAATAACCTGTGGCCATGTCCTCCCTGTTGATGATGTTCTGAAAACAGACTTTGTCTACGTAGGAGCCTTTGTAGAGATTCAGGAGTCACAGATAGCACGTCTGCTACCAAGTGCATCCATCCCAGAGAAAACATTCTGCTGGGAAAATTGGAGGGTACAAAAAATTGATACCATTTGCATATCTAAATGACTATGCAAAATTTTTTGTAAAGGGCCAGGCAGTAAGTAGTTTAGGTTTTCTGGGCCATGTTGTCTTTACTGCAAATACTCACATTTACTGTTGTAGCATGAGAGCAACACTAAATATATAAAGGAACGTGTGTAATTATATTATACTTAATTCTACTAGTTGTGTTTAATTGTGTTTTAAACTTAATTTGCAAAAACAGGCAGCAAGCAGATTTGAGCTGCACACCATACTGTCTACCAGAAAACTAAATGGTAGCTCCATGTAGGTGAGTTAAGGATTAAAATAAATGGTTTTCCTAAATTGTAACACGTATAACTGATTAATGGGCCATTCAGACAAGCTCCATATAGAAAGACACTTATAAATTCTCATGCAATCCAATTATGCAACCATATAGATGAATGTAAGAAAGAAAATACTCTGATTTGTAGCTTCCTAAAACTGATCTAATAAAGCTTAAATGTAGTTTGTCCTATCTTCCTATCAGGCATACATTTTCTACATAATCACTTATTTGGTTAGGGCATGCTATTTCACTCTGAGGATAAAGTTTTATAAGATTCACATATGAAGTTGTTTCACATGATGTTTTTAAGGTACACACTTAATGAAAAAGAGCAAAATGGTCAAGGGATTATAGTACTTTATGACCTAAAGATGGCACCAAATTGTCACTTCTCAACAAAAGGGCACATCACTATTACTTATCGTAGGGAAAACTTTAATAAAAAAATGCCTTTAGCATAGCTTACAGGATTTTTTTTAAGCGTATTAAAAAGCACATTTTGAGTTCAAAAGCTAGAAAATGAACCTCTGTAACTTATGTAGAAATTTTTGGCACTGAGTGCTCATAACACTGAGATGTGCTTTCTACTAAAAGGGTAACTAACAATATTATTATTAACAAATAATAGTGATGAGAGGCAAAGATGGGTGAAATATGGAAGGAAGTTCTGCTATGCCAAAATGTCATGGAGCCACCATCAAAATGTGGGTTTGTTGCCTGGATATTTGTCAATTTGGCCAAAATTGAGCAAAATGGGGTAAGAACAACAAGAAGTGACCTGAAGATGAAACATCGCCCACTTACAACGGCTATACAAGTATAGGCTATTACTATGCATCATCTATATTCATGAGTACGCAGCAGGTTTAGATTAGAAAAGAATTTCTAAGGAGCAAAACTAATGGCTTGAATTTATTTTCATGTCTCTCCCCAAACTTTGACAATTAAATTTATTCTAAATAAAAAGAGACTGTTATCAATAGTTCTGTCTAAATTTCTCAACAAAGTGACTTGGATTTAAATTTTTTAATGTTTTATAAAATCCCAAAATTTTATGCCTAAATTTAGTCTGCTTTTTTCTTTTTTGAGACAGGACCTCAAGCTGTCACCCTGGGTAGAGTGCCGTAGCATCACAGCTCACAGCAACCTCCAACTCCTGGGCTCAAGCGATTGTCCTGCCTCCGCCTCTCAAGCAGCTGGGACTACAGGCACCGGCCACAATGCCCGGCTATTTTTTGGCTGCAGCCGTCATTGTTTGGTGGGCCCGGGCTGGATTTGAACCTGCCAGCTCAGATATATGGGGCTGGCGCCTTCGCTGATTGAGCCATAGGTGCCGAGCCTGCATTTACTCTTTATAGAGTACTTAGTACTACACATACACACACACACACACACACACATTTAGAGCAGAAGTGTCCACATTTTTGGCTTCTCTGGGCCACAGTGGAAGACGACTAGTTTGGAGCCAAACATTATACACACACACACACAGTCCTCACATAATCATCCTAATTATGCAGCAGCCTATTGAGAGAGTCTTTTAAAATTGCCGAGCAAGGCTCGGTGCCTATGGCTCAATGGGCTAAGGCGCCAGCCACGTACACCTTAGCTGATGGATTCGAATCCAGCCCAGGCCCGCCAAACAATGACGGCTGCAACCAAAAAATGGCCGGGCGTTGTGGTGGGTGGCTGTAGTCTCAGTTACTTGGGAGGCAGAGGCAGGAGATTCACTTGAGCCCAGGAATTCGAGGTTGCTGTGAGCTGTAATGCCACAGCACTCTATCCAGGGTGACAGCTTGAGGTTCTGTCTCAAAAAAATAAAAAATAAAATAAAATGAAATTGCCGAGCAAGCCTCAAAAGTTTGTGATCACTGATAAAGAAAATGTACCTAACTGAGCAATAAGACATCTTGGGGGGGTTTTTTTTGATATTTTTATTATAAAAATAAAAGCGGGCAACATAAAACTGGTGCGATATTTGACATTGTATTTGAAAAACTAATGCACCACTAGATGGTTGGACAGTAGTAGTTGCAATTCTCAGTGAGTTCTCAAAGTGCTTATCAGATGTTTTCGTTCTAATTTTCTTCTTAATGTGCTTCATCTTGAAAATAATTGCATGCAAATGTAGATGTTGCCAAAAAGCAATGACATGAATAAGGCATGATTATGAAGTAAGGGATATTTGTAAGTGGGAAGACAGGACCTATAAAAGTCCAATAAAGAGATACGATCAAATTTTTAAGTTGAATGTCAGATTGCAGCTCTGTACATTCCATTTGAAAATTGGCAGGTAACATATTTACGGTCAACTGAAAATTGAGTCACAAATGCACCAAAATATTATTTTTCCAGAAATCTTGAAATCTGTTTGCAAAATCTTGTATAAAATCAAAAAGCAAAGCTGTATACTTTTTGCTGTTTGTTATGTTAAGCCAACATGTCAAAATGCATAAACTTGTTTGCCTGAATTTGAACTTGACATAATTTCAACTTTATTTGGAATGCTGTTATAGTTTGAAACACTGTATTTGATAAGCTGGTTTTTACCCTAAAAATACATGTTTAACTCTTTTTAAATGAGCAGTTAAACCTACTAAAAATGCTCAATTTTCAGCCAGTTTTCTTTCTTTCTTTTCTTTTCTTTTTGAGATAGTCTCAAGCTGTCGCCCTGAGTAAGAAAGCCATGGCGTCACAGCTCATAGCAACCTCAAACTCTTGGGCTTAAGCAATTCTCTTGCCTCAGCCTCCCAAGGAGCTGAGATTACAGGTGCCCACCACAACACCCAGCTATTTTTTGGTTGTAGCTGTTCATTGTTATTTGGCAGGCTGGATTTGAACCCACCAGCTCCAGTGTATATGGCTGGTGCCCTAGTCGCTGAGCTACAGGCACCAAGCCAGTAAACCAGTTTTCATTTTCAAGTTTTGGCACAAATTTGGTTTTTGAAACCATAAATGACTTGGTACCATGTCACAAATCATAAAATCTTTTCAACATTTGGCTCGACTTAGCCCTCTTACTTGCAAAAAGTAAATGATGTCGCCATAGTCAGCATCAATACTTTTAAGGAATTCCTGGAATAAGAGATGATTCAATCCCTTCGTCCTGAAATTCAGTCTTGATGACCATTTGCACAATATTCCATCTTTAGAGCTTTTGGTTATAAATTTTCTATTTACTATGCAATGACACTTCATCAAACGTGAGTTTGTCTTCTACTGTCTACATTGTCTTTTATTAATTTTATAAGTTACTCTCTTTTACTACCATGGCCGGGGCATCAGCAGTAACTATACAAATATGTTGACAATGAACAAAGAAAATCATTTAAACATATTTTTTACTGTTTCTTAAATCTCTTGATTTAGTTGGCACTAAACATGTCATTTCTTCAGTGACATATTTGTCATCAATACCTTTATAAAAATGGCAAGTTGTTATATTTGTAGCATCAATGCTGTCATTCATTGCCGAAGAATAAAATTTAAAAGTAGCAGCTTTACATTCCACTTTCCTAACTTCTTTTGAGAGATTTTCCAGTTTCTTCAATTCACCTGTTTGTAGTCTGAACTATCCCCCTCTTTAAAGGGCCAGTTGTATCTGTCAAGCTTTCTATATGTATACATTGCTTAGTAAACTCACCATCAATAAATGATTTTGATATCTTTGCTATTAAATATGCTACCACATAACTAGCTTTTACAATGGAATCCCTGTAAGTTGTAACTTTTTAAAACCAAAATTGTTAAGATAGACCTTTTTTTCAGTTCTTTTTGTCCTTACCATACGATCCTTCACATGCAAAGTTGGCAGCATGTTTTTGCACATAATGCGCCTTTTCAAATTATATACTGAGAACGTGCACACATTCCCTACAAATTAAGCAGAGTGCCTTACTATTTCCCTCAACAAAAACTGTAGTCTTCTGTCCACTTTTCATTGAACAATCTTCCTTTCATCCATAATTTTTATTTCTGGGGGTTTTGTTTTCTTCTGAGACATTGTAGAAACCATGCTAGGTTAAAAAAAAAAAATAGGTAAGGGGGCTGGTCACAGTGGCTCACGCCTGTAATCCTAGCACTCTGGGAGACCGAGGCAGATGGATTGCTTGAGCGCACAGGTTCAAGACCAGCCTGATACAGAGCAAGATCCCACCTCTAAAAATAGCTGGGCGTTGTGGCAAGCCCCTTTAGCCCCAGCTACTTGGGAGGCTGAGAAAAAGAGGATCACATGAGCCTAAGAGTTTGAGGTTGCAAGGAGGTATGATGCCATGGCACTCTACCAAGGGCAAAAAAGTGAGACTGTCTTCAAAAAAAAAAAAAAAAACAAGGTAAGGGGCTGTATTTACTTTTATCATAAAGACTAATTGACAAGAAAATCGAAAGCAAGGTTTAGGCCCTTCCACATCTCAGCTTCCAATGCGGGATAAGGCACAGGGCTAATTGTAAAGCATGGTCAGTGATGTGTGAGGCACCGCTGAGGTGTGAAAGTATACTTAATGATCAAGTAAGAATGCTTACCTAACTTCTAAGTAACATTAAATGGGATAGGTTGAAATATTCTTGATAATCACTGCCTCACCAAGTCACCACGAGCAAATGTAACATCTGATGGTGTCAATTTGACTATCTGTGCTTGTAAGATAACACACTGGAAGCTGCAAAGCACTATAAAACCGAAGCCACACGCGTGTGTGCAAACTGAGAGTGTATATGTTTATTTTACATGACACTGTGACATAATGTTGTCATCTACAAAGTTCACACTCAAGAACCGCACAATCTAGCTCCATCAAAAAGTCACAAAAGAATTTCATAAGGTTTTCAGTTTATGATTTTTGTGTTAAGCTGCAGGTTTGACATCCCTGCCATTTCAGCTGGACTTTACAATAAAGGTAAAAGTTCTGATTTTCAAAATTGGGACAGAGGAAAAAAGATTTCAAGTTCAATGTAACATTGTCCAAAATGTCCCAAAATACCTGGAAGCAAATTATATTAAAGCACTGTGTACTGTATGAGGCTAGAAAAGTCCAAAGAATTACAAGTAAAATGGGGGGACACTCCACCCATGTTGTTTTCTATTCTCCTGCCATAATTACTTGGAGAGCAAATAGCTATTTTCTAACAATCATGTTACTCATTCATTGAGGTTTCTCACACAGCAAACGTCACTCTAAGCTACACAGTTGTTTGATACATATCCACATGTACACCCACCCATACATACTCTTACCTCTTAAAGTGTCTTACTAAATACCAAAAATTATTGCTAATAATTCAGATCAGTGTGTTAAGTTAGTAGCATTAATAACTGATTCTTGAAAGCTCAATAACAAAGGAAATTGAAATCTTTTACCCCCCTACATTTTGAATTTATACAACTATTTGCTAAGATAATTAAAAGGACTTTTTAGAAAATCGTATTTTGTCAAAGCTGAGTTTACTTTTTTTTTTTTTAGACAGGTCTTACCTGTTGCCTTGGGCAGAGTACTGTGGCATCATAGATCACAGCAACCTCAATCACTGGGCTCAGGTGATTCTCTTGCCTCAGCCTCCCAAGTAGCTGGGACTACAGACGCCGGTCATACCACCTGGCTATCTTTTAGAGACAGGGTCTTGCTCTTGCTCAGGATGGTCTTGAACTCCTGAACTCAGGCAATTCACCGGCTTCGGCCTCCCTGAGTGCTAGTATTATGGGTGGGAGCACGCCTAGCCCCTACTTTCATTTTTACTTTACTTTTTACTTTTATAGTAAAAAAAAAAAAAATTGATGCTTGTAAAGAGAAACTGTTTTTCTACTAGCTTACAATTACTCAACCATGCTTTTAATCGATTCTATGTTTTAGAAACCTCATCTAACCAGTCCACTGAGAAAGCTTAAGGACACCACAAACTTTGCATTTCAAATGGACCTGTGTCCCACTAAAGTCTGCCTACCTCTGGTCATTCTCCCAACAGTTCTCCTATCCAAACCAAAGGCCAGAAACTGGTACCTCTCGTTTATTTTCCATTTCTCCTATCCAGACATGTAAATGTCATCTCTTAGAAGATAGAAACTCCATGCTTTCCTCCATACTGATTACCATGGCTCAATTATCTCTTTACTGCTTAAGCTTTCACCATTTTCTAATTTCTCCCTATCTTCAGTTTTCACAAGTGACCCTCTATGATTGTATCAGCCTCAGACAAAAACCCAGACTCACATCAAACTCTTGATGCTACCAGACAAATCAAATGTCTCTGCCTTCACCATTAGGCTCCTGCCTGTCTTTTCTAATTCCTCACATTATACTTCCTGCCTTAAGAGTACCAAACTCCTTATGGTTCTCACATGCTCCTTCCAGCCTCTACCAACGCCTCTGCGGAAACTGTGCTGTTGGTTAAGATGCCCTACATTTTTCTTAACTAGAGGGTCCCAGCCTAAAGCTTGAGTCAGATGCCACTACATCAGGGAAATGAAGTTATTTCTCCCCTTCAGCTCTTGTAGTATTTTGAACAGCATTTACACCACTGTACTGGATACATTTTACACTGGTCTTCAGAACTAAGACTTTCTGAAGGCAAGATCCTACCTTTATAAATCTTTGCAAATCTAAACCTACGTTTGCAGATAATTTTATCTGTATAACTAGCAGGTTACCCACTAATTGTTTTTAGCTATAACATAACCAACTCCTGACAACCAAAACCCAAAATAAGATTATTAAATAAGAATCAATAGTCATACCAACTGAGCACAAGGAAGCTTAACTATTAGGATAATCTGTTTGTTCAGTCACATTCCAGTTAGGACTAATACTATCCATACCACATTTTACTATGCAAATTCAGCATACTATTGGGACTGTAGGAGCTCAGTCTAAAAAAGCACTTCAGAGCTTTTCAAATGCCAATGTCAAAGTAAACTTCTAGTTAAATGTGTGCTGGATTCACTTTAACCTATGTGAATTCTTAAAATAAATGTGCAAAGATCACTACTAACTTTCTTCAAACAGTTTGTAAGTTCCCCTGCTCTTCTTGAAGGGTAGGGATGCTGTCATTTTTCTATTCCTAGCACACTTCAGATATTAAATAAGTACTTAATGAAAAGATAACCAATTCATCATGTAACTTCTTGGGTAAGAAGTTTTCACTTGTGGAAGTAAAATGCACATGAAGTGTCAAGTGGCAGAGGCAGAAAGCAAGGTAAAGTTAATTACAGTTTCTAACTATTACTTTTATTATTTGCCACCAATTCACTTCAATTAATACTCGCTTTAATTATGAACTATATGAAAGAGATCAAAACTTAAAAGTGATTTATAGACTTATAGACTTAAAGACTATAGATTTATAGACTTAAAGACAACCAATGTAGCAGATACACCGTACATGAGTATAAAAGGTTAAAAGAAAGCGTTTTATCAGTGGGAGGTTGTTACTGCTATTAAATAAAGTCTGAATCCTGAAGGAGGAGGGTTTTGGCGGTTGTAACTTTCATTTCATCTGTGGGTCATGGAACGCACAGCATAAACTGTGAGAGAACACGCTCGGCCTTGCTTCTATGTGGCCAGTTTGGATTATTTGGAAATTATCTACCTAACTGATGAATTATTTCTAGTTCCTTTCTTTTCTTCTCTGATGTTTAACCAGTATGGGACCTAATAACTTCATAAGGTAGTCTAACACAGAAAAACATAAAATAAATCAGTATTGTTAGAGATTCTAGACGGTCCTAAAAATAGGAATTGAGGTAAAAAATTTGGTACTAGTACACTTAAATCACTTCTGTTACTTTGGATTAATAAACAGTGGAAAATTGAAACCTTGAACAGTATTATACATTTAATTTCCTTTTAATTCATATATTTATTAAATCCGTGTTCTATGAGTTCTCCCTAGTTTCCGTAGATTCATCATCCAATCATATGGATATTATAGTGCTAAAAGTCCCAACTGGGAGGTTATTAATTTATAAAAAAAACAATCATTTTATTATTATAGTTCAAAAATCAAACAAAATGATAGGCACATTTATTTTACATAAGTCATACTCTGAACCTAAAATGCAAAGTAAAAGATTTACGTGCACTTAATTTGTACTTCAAGTCTTTGTTAACAAGAAAATAAAATCATTACAAAATTTAGGTATGAGACATCAAGTAACTGATGACAAAGTTGGTTAGACAATGGTGTCCATGTCTGTCTAATGATACGGAGCACTGTACATTTTCCTATCCATCCTTAAAGAGTAAAACAGAATAAACTGCAGATAGCTCCTTACACTCAACTGTTTCAGTAACAAGGACTCAAAGAATGGATATTTTCCCTATGAATATAGTATTTCGGTGCTAACACTTGCAGTTTAATATTAGATAAAGTTAAAGAGTAGTTTATCCATAAAGTTTATAAAATACAAAACTCATTAACTTCAAGAAGTAAACCTGTAAGACTGTGAGACCAATTTCTATTTATAGAGAGAAATATTCCAACAGGAGAATGTATTTCTAATTTTGAGTTTCTGGCTCAAATGTGCTTCATACATAAAACAAATTACCTACTTCATCAAGCTTTTATATGAAAATTGAAGACAATATGCAAAAGAAATTCATCTATTTCTCTAGTACACCCAATGAAAGAAGAAGAAGAAGAAAGCAGAGAACAAATTGTGGAAGAAGGAAGAGAGACAGACGCAGGGCCAAGCTGCAGTCTAGGCCAAAGAAGCTGCAGAGGCACAGACAGCAAGGCCAGCAAGGTGTCTCCCACGTGTATCCTGCTTCATAAACTGTTTGGGTTTTTTTTTTAAGTATAGTAGCCTATATGGTCTAAGAAATATGCCTAAAACACACATAAGAAAGAGTAAATATAATAAAATTTGGTTATTCAACTGAGGTTCTTGGATTTATATAAAGAGAATGACAAAATGATATTCGACAAAGTATATATACATGTTAATATAATTTTCTATAAATTTCAAACCAGTTTTAAATGTTTTGACTCTATTAACTAATCACCAACACTTTGACCCTAACTAGAATGCCACTTGATAGCTCTGCATTAATTCTGCTATACCAAAGACTCACACCAAAAACAAAAAAAATCCAAACAAAAACAAAAACAAAAAAACAACCATTTACACTTAACTAAGAAAAGCAAACATTTACTTCAAATTGCAGTATAGGCTTTTCAATCACAAAAAGAAAGAAAAGAACAGTGATCTGACAGTGGTCACATCCTGTGCAAAAAACATGAGATACAAAAATGGTGCACAAGATATCTGAGCTGCTTACATTATAGGAAAAAAGAAATACAGTAGCTGAAATATGGCACTCCTGGGAATCAACTTTTAAACCAAATAGAATGCCTTTGAAGTGATTAAATTTGTGTATTAGTAAGAAAGCCCCACCACCATAAATAATACAATATTTAAAAATAAAAAAAAAAATCTGTATCTATCTAAGATAGATAGTGTATTTGTACTGTTACACCTCTTTAAGTGCAGACGGTGGTTCAGGTTTTGCTTTTTTTTTTTTTTTAATTAAATAACTGCCCATAGGCTGTATAAAGTTCCACTCAATCACGAAAGCCAATTTAAATCAAAGATTATGTTATTAAAGTTGCATAATTTCATTTGGACTGCCAGCAGGTTAAAGTCTCCAATCAAGTCTTTAACATTAATGTTCATTTTTAGTCAACGAAAAGTTTAAAAAGTTCCCAAATCTTCATTATCCTCTTGAACTTGCCCTTTTAAATGATCCTCAGACTGCAATTCCTAGTTTGCAAATAAAAGAATGCAATATGCATCATACTTCAAGAAAGGACGATGATGTCGAACTAACATGCTTCTGGATGATCTTTTCCCTGCTCCTTTCAACCTTCTTTATAATTTCTGCCACTATGCACACTGATGAGGTGAGACCCAAAAGAAACAACAGATCTGCAAGAGAAAATAAGTTGGGTTTTACATTTCTTTGAAACTTATAGTTGCAAAGTTTATTATTTTACATTTTTCTAGCATTTTACCATAGCTTTAAAATACACTGTTTCACAACCATTCCATGAGGTAGACACAATCACGCTGAGTTAAAAATAAAACTAAAAGATACTAAGTGACTTATCCAACGTCACAAAGCTATGGAAAGGCAGCAGCCGGAACTAGAATCCAAACCTTCTCCCATACCTTCCCTGAACCATAACCTAATGTGTCTACCCTTTAACAGTAGTAACACAGCAAGAGGAGTGCTTAAATAAAAATTTAAGTTTTAAAAAGCACTATTCAAGCATTAGTAAACAATTTGATTGATAATGCCTACCTAAAGACTAAATATTTTGCATTAATATGTTCTATTTCAAAGCCTAAAAGGCTTAGTCTTTACAATAGTATCCATACAATCTCAATTCCTACCGCTTGAAAAATTGTAGCTGTTGCCTTAAAACACCATTTTTTAAAAAATGGAACAATGTGAATAGTATGAATATGGAATTTAAATACTAAAATTAAACTAATGCGATTTTAAAGCTTTATCTTACAGCAAAAAATACAGTGAAGTTTTAATAACTAACTCCTATTTACAAAATATCCAAATTAATTTAAGAACTCAAGAATACGAATAGCATTCTCATCAAATACATCATTCCTCATATTTACACAGGAAAATTAATTTTTAAATGTATTGTATCATACATTTAATGCATGGTATGTGAAAGAATACTGTACAATTTCCATGTCACCTTTATAAGACATTCTGCTTTTAGGATCACACTGATATTTCATGAAGTTAGAAGGTACACATGAGTGAGAAAGAATAGTGAAATATTAGTTTAACTATGGAAAGTTGTCATTTTAAAGAACAATTTGTTTTTCAGTGAGCTTATATCTAGCTTTCTCTTCACACAAAAGGAAAGGCTACATTAAAAAATTTTAAACAATTACTCTACAACAGGTTTTGATATGCTACATTTTAGAATCACAAGATGTAACTTTATAATAATGGATAAGCTCTAAAAAAGAAAAAAAAAAAACTCCCCTGAAATTTCTTAAACAAAAAACTGAAGCATACATTTTTTAATTAAAGTCAGTTACTTCTCTTAATTGCTATTTTAAAAGAATTTTTTATTAGACTCAATACATTAGATAATACAATTTATCTAAAATACATATGTTATAAAGATAGCATTTTCTTTACCCAGTACACTTAGGCTCTCAGTCTGAAAAACCTTCTGAAGTGGAGGAAAGTAAATAACCAGTAACTGTCCCATAATGGAGCCAAGAACTGCATAGCAAAACATTTTATTACTGCAGAGTCCAATCTCAAACACAGACTTGGTCTGTTGGCAGAGCACAGAGTTCAATTATTATTCCTTGGTCAAAGAAACAACTTCTTTATTATTATATACACTTTCAATTATTAACAGGCAGTATCATTAAATTCTATAATGTCAATACCATGAAATGTCTTAATTTTAATTATTATAATAAAATTCAGATAGAATAAGGATAAACATTAAAAATTATCAAGAGATTGCTTTTAAAAAGTTACACTATATAAGTGAGATCATAAAAAGAAAAAAAACTTACTTTAGCATCCCAAACATTAAGAAACTTTATTATTTTCCTACATAATTTATCCATTCACTAAGGTAGATTAACCTAAAATTCTTTCTTGAAAAATGAACCTAGTATGTGTGCACTAAAAAAGTAAAACTACTTTCATGTAAAAAAAAATGAATACTACAACTTCTTCAAAAATTAATCTACTGACTCAGCACCTGTAGCTCAGTGGCTAGGGCATCAGCCACATACACTGGAGCTGGCGAGTTTGAACCCAGCCTGGGCCTGCCAAACAACGACAACTACAAAAACAACAAAAAAAGTAGCCAGGCGTTGTGGCAGGTGCCTGTAGTCCCAGCTACTTGGGAGGCTGAGTCAAGAGAATCGCTTAAGCCCAAGAGTTTGAGGTTGCTGTGAGCTGTGATCCCACTGCACTCTACTAAGGGTGACATAATGAGACTCTGTCTCAAAAAAATAATAATAATCTATTGCTTCAAAAGAAGCAGGATGCAAAAATAAATCATTTAAACTAGTGTAATTCACTATACTTAGAAACATTCTAGCATGGCAAATGGTAGTATAGTGAAGGATTCACAAAGTACTTTAAAATTGAAATGAATAGTCATGCCTCAAACAAGTCCTAGTTTTCAAGGACAATGTGTTCTGAAAAAGTACCACTAGGACTAGTCCATTATTTTCTATCAAAACTCTTAGATTAAGAAGTAGCAATCATACCTTAAGATAAAACATGGGAAGAAAAGTAAACTTAGAATGTTCTAAGCTTTGATATACTGACAGAGATGGTGGAAAAAAATTGATTTACACAAAATCATTCTTATACTTCAAGAAATATTTTTTCTAAAATTAGAACAGTTATCACCTTAACAGAACCCATGATGTTTGTCCTATGCTCAGATAATGTTAACCTGACTCTATCTTATGCTACAGCTAATAAGATAATGGAAAGAAGAACAAGCAGATGATACAACTTATGATATACTTTGATGTTATAGTAAAAACATAAAGCTTATCCCCACCCTGCCCCAATACCCCATCTTTGCTGTGACCAATGGCACTTTTATAAGAAGGTTGCATCTGGGGCAATAATCTGTGGCTACAAAACTAAGCAAAGCTGAAAACCCATAATCTTTGCCTACTTAATATCAGCTAGTGCTCTACTCAATTGAATGAATAAACTAAGATCACCTAAGCATACCTGGGATCTGGAACTTAGTGCATTAAACATGTCAAAAAACACAAAGCAGGTGAAGGTCATTGTTGTGTCTCGAGGTGTTATCACATTGTCACGTAGCTGTCAAGAGGAAATAACAAAATGACATTTTAGTGGTTGAATTTAATAAACAATGTATGCTTTAAAAACATTATTTTCTTTCCATTAGGATGAAATGCTTTAGTCTAAGGTATGAAACATAAAAGCTACCTAAATTTCCTATAGATCATCTAGGGAATACATATAATATACATAAGTAAAAAAATCTCATAACTATACCATTTATTAGATATTAAAATACTGCTATTTAATAACAATGGTATGTATACTCAGACTTTTTAAACTTCTGTCAAAATTTTCATGCACTAATTTTTACCTGATACTTCTCATCAGATTAAATTGTCCTAATACATGAATCAAACATTCTACTATTCCACAGGATTAAAATCAAACTCTCTCAAGATGTTTCTATCACATTTTTCCCCTCAAAGAGCTCTCCTAACTGCCCAGCCCTCTATATGAGACACCTATCCTACAAAATGCATATTAATATATAGTAGCTTATTCAATGAATATACCTCACGCCAGAAGACAAATAAAGTCCCACAAACAATGATTATGGATGAAACAAGTATTTTAAGTATCAAGTTTTTCGTCAAAATGCTGTCCTTCCAGTTACGAGGTGGTTTACGAATGACATCTTTATCCACTGGTTCTACTCCAAGGCTTAAAAGCAAACAGAAAAATGAATTAAAAATTTAAGGTTTGGAAGTGTTACTTTCACAACCTCATTAACCTCAATTATCTAGAAAACGATTATGGACAAAATGTTGACTCATAAAGAAAATCCTGACCACGATTACCCAAAAATAACCACAGATTTTATCACCATTTCTCTCCTCTTTTTGGCAATTTATGGGAAATTAATGGTCAACTTTCAAAAAACTGTCCAATTCCATTTGCATGTAAGTTTACCTATTTCAAATAGGTAAACCTGACCTACCAACTGGACTTTGAAATATCTTTCATATAAGAAGCACTAGAGGCTCGGCGCCTGTGGCTCAGCGGGCTAAGGAGCCAGCCACCTACACCTGAGCTGGTGGATTCAAATCCAGCCCGGGCTGCCAAACAACAATGAGGGCTGCAACCAAAAAATGGCCGGGCGTTGTGGTGGGCACCTGTAGTCCCAGCTACTTGGGAGGCGGAGGTAAGAGACTCGCTTTAGCCGTTGCTGTGAGCTGTGATGCCACAGCACTCTATCCAGGGTGACAGCTTGAGGCTCTGTCTCAAAAAAAAAAGCACTAGACCAGGATGATTTGTTGCAGGAACCAATGACATGTATCACTCAACTGCCCCATTACTATCAAAGAAAATAGATGATTGTCCCTTAATATTTTCCTAAAATTTTCCCAAAGTCTCTAAAAGTAACAATAGAACCTAGGCAATACCACTGACCTCAGAGATTACTTGATTATATCCAATTCTTGGGGGGTGGGGAGGGCTTACTTTCTAAGATCAGGAACTGTACCTGTTCCCTGATCTATTCTCAACCCAAGGCTAAGCATCTGACAGTGCAGAAGCTCAGATCCACAGCAGGAATGAATACTCAAAGAGAATAAATGATTCATGCACATCAGATGGTATGTAACAAATATGTTGCTGCGAGTTTTCCAGAGCCATCAATAAATAAAATTTCAAAACTTAATTCCTGTCTTTCCTGTTCAGCATGAACAAACTCTTACCTCTGAGCTGGAGGTCCATCCATAATAATATTGATCCACAAAATCTGCATGGCATTGAGAGGATTAGGAAAGTTCATTAATGTAGCCAATGAGATTAAAGTTAATGCTGCTATACTCCTGTTGAAAAAGAGAGTCGTTTAAAAAACCATCAGCATAATAAAGCTCCTGATGATTTTATGATACCACTTTTTTAGCATTTAAAAAGCTCACATCACTAACTGTGACAGGGCAATACTGCTACTATACAGTGTAGCCATAAAGTTCCTGTATCTCAAGTAACCTATGTTTCACTCATGTGGACACTTTGAAACTAAGAGTATTCTAATAAAGATTCAAAATGTTTAGGTAACAAAAGAAAACAGAGAAAAGATTTTAAAATCTACTTAACAGTTAAGAATTTCAACATTTTTGTAACTACATTTGAAACTATATTTCAACTACACTATCCTTTTACTTTTTGAAAACAATGGATATGACTCATCCCCACTTCAGTTATTTCATGAGCTATTAAATCACATAGGTTTATGTATTTTGATGATGATACAGACATCTAACTACCATATTTAGAACATACTTATCATGCCACTTTCAATTTCATGCCACATTTAATTAATTTTCTTTCTGGAAAACTTACACATGACAACCCTCGGAAATACGGAACTTTCCAAGGCATTCTGTTTAAGTTCCATTTTTCAAACTATTTATCTGGAAGACCCATAGTGAAAATTTTTTTGCAAACTTACGTGCTCAGTTGGAATCTAACAAAATTTTTAATGTTATTATAAATCCCTTTACCCTCTTCAATTGCAGACCTGAAATTTAAAAAATAAAGATGAAGTAAAAAAAAATCATGTAATAAAGCTTTATCTTGTACTAAAAGGCTGCCAAGCTAATTTTGAAAATCAATTTCCAACAATATGACACATGAATCACTAAAAATAATCTATTATTTTCTTCACATAATTAAAATTAGAATATACATTTATTTTAGCAAAGAGTTAAAGTCTGTAATCCTCATTATAATTTCATTATACAATATTAAAATTCTTATTTTTAAGATATTTCAACACTAAAATCATACACAGTTTCTCTACACGAGAAAGTACTACACATTTATAATACTAAAATGATGATCTTTACCACTCTAAGTTCATTTTTCTTAGAGGTACAAGATGCAAGGTAAAGGGTCAAATTAATGTATGTCAGAAATCAAATGACACTGAGATATATAAGAATTATAAAACTCAAGCTGTCTGTTGTTCCTCCATACAAATAGATAATATGTTGTAGAGGAATTAAACAAAGGACATAGTTTACAAACATTCAAATAAATTCTCTTGTTCATTTGGCTAGAAAAATTTGTCTTTCTTAGGCAACTTTCCCTTTCTGCTAAGACTTTTATATAATTTCTAACATTGGAAAGAAAAAACAAAACTCATATCCTTGAAAGAGCCTGGCAGATAACCCGAGTCCTGACTCCCAAATGCTTCACTTTAGTTGCAATGTAGTATAAAGCACCCTAGGATATGTAATTAGAATTATCACTGAACTAAGATTCAGGTCATCCAAAATGTTATAGAAAACAAAACAGAATTCACATGATCCACACCTGAACACCGTGGAACTGATACCACCAGGTATTACATTGGAATCTTAAATCAATTAAAAATTGTGAATGAAACAAACCTATTCAACCTTAACAAATTATACCATGAAATGAGGACCACATGTATCACTACTGATACAAGAAAATAGGTATGGAAATAAGCTTGACAATTTTTAATACTTATTGTAAGACCATGATATACATTTCTAATGTAATTTGAATTAAAGTACTCATGAAGTTTCACAGTTGTACCACCACACTATTGCCCAGAAAAAATCTGACATATGGCTGGCACTCAGGAAGGTTTTTTGTTTGTTTATTTGTTTTTGAGACAGAGACTCAGTAGAGTGCCATGGCTGGCATTATACCTCACAGCAACCTCAAACTCTTGGGCTCAAGAGATTTCTCTTGTCCCAGCCTCCCAAGTAGCTGTGGGCTACAGGCGCCAGCCACAACACCTGGCTATTTTTTACAGATGGGGTCTGTCACTTGTTCAGGTTGGTCTCGAACCACTGAGCTCAGGCAATCTACCCGCCTCAGCCTCCCAGAATGCTGGGATTGCAGGCGTGAGCCACTGCACCAGGTCAGGAAATATTTCTTAAAGAAATATTACCTGCCATTTATTATGCCTGTCCGTAACTATATACTAGGCCATAAAATAAGATCAATTAATTTAGAAACATAGTTTAGTTTACCCAATTTACTAATTCTATTCCAGTTGAATTGTCTGGGGATGGAGTTTAGGAAAAGATAAGAGAAGACTGATACGCATTCACTGAAACAAAACTTACATTATAGTTTGGAAATCATCATCCACCAGGATCATGTCTGCTGCCTCTTTGCAAACATCTGTACCAGTCTGGCCCATTGCGACTCCAATGTCTGCAGCCTTTAAAGCAACTGCATCATTTACTCCATCTCCCGTCATGGCTACAACTGAACCATTCTTCTGTAAAGACTGGAATAGAGCAGAGGTAAGAGGTAAGAATTCTGATAAAAAAAAAAAATATATATATATATATATTGCTTCCATAAAGACAAAGGGATAAATAAATCCTCCTAATTTGGGGGAGGGCGGGGGGCAGGGTCTTGTTCTATCACCCAGGCTGGAGTAAAGTGGTGTGATCACCGTTTACTGCAGTGTTGAATTCCTGGGATTAAGCAATCCTCCTGCCTCAGCCTCTCAAGTAGCTATAACTACAAGTGTGCAACACTACACCTGGCTAACTGATTATTTTTTTCCACATGTAATTAAAATTATTTAGAAACCTCCATGGAGGTTGAGATCTGGGAAGACTGTATGTCTAAAGTCTCATCTTCAGTCTGCTATATAATGATGTCTCAACTAGAGGCCATTTTGCTTCCCCGGGGACACTTGTCGGTATTTGGACGTATTTTTGATTGTCGTGAGTCGGGGAATGCCTCTGCCATCAATACAGTAGGGGTAGGCCAGGATTATTGTCAAATATTCTACAACACACAGAATAGCCATTCACAACAAAGATTTATCCAATTCAAAATATCAATAGTCCTAAAGTTGAGAGACTCTGAACTATACAATGGCTGGCTATTGTGATTAACAACTTAAGTCTATAATCGCTGGACACTTTATCAGTTGGTTTATACGTACGTATATATTGGACTAATTAATATAAATAACCATAACCTTTTAAATACTATTCACACTCTCGTAACATTGTTTTCCTGCTGTATTCATTTAGTTTCTAACTAGTTACCACTATTCACGTTAGGATAATCTGGCTATGGACCCTTGTGAGAACATTATTTTATACCGTCTGCTTAAAGAAGGCTGTATTTGCTAGTATTTCATTAAAAATTTCTTCTACACATCAGTATACCAACTAAATTCTCTATTAGTGTTTCCAAGTCATGCTCTTAAAAAAAAAAAAAAAACTGTTTTGCTTCACAATACTTCTGATATTCCTTGCAGTGCAAATGTAAAAGAGAAAGTAGCAGCATTTTGTATGCAAAAAGAAAACAATGTGATTCTTAAATACCCACCTTAATAATTTTCATCTTGTGCCTTGGGCTTGCTCTGTAAAATACTGCAACCTGTTAAAATACAGGATATACTAAAAATCTTCAATATTAAGAAATATCAGAATAACCCATGCACTCACAACAATGATATTTTTACTTGTAAATTTAAGCTCTATTTGATTTGCCACAGAGATCAAGCTCAAGCAAGATACTATGTTTGTTAAGACACTCATCTGACAAGGTCATTTCGACCTTTACCAAAAGTTACCACGGGGAATACACAATTCAAACAAGTTATCCAACTTATATTGTGTGTAAACTCTGAAAACAAAATAGTCTACTGTTAAAATGTTTCAGAGAAAGACAAAGGAAAAATTCACTTGCAACAGTTTCCTCATGACACTGGCTTACAACTAAAGTACGCTTTTCCCTTTGTTCTGTCTTCAAGGGAAGTAAAGAACGGCGGTTTCTGAATGTCTGAAGAGATTTTGTTTTGCAGTGTCAAGTGTCTCCTTATTGTCTTTAGTTAACTCATTAGCCTCCTTTCCACTGTACCTCCAAACTGCTTACATGCTCTTATCTTTCCAAAGTACTTATTTAATCCCTTTTTAATGAACTCCATCTCTTGGTCTCCTGAAATCCTTACACTGTGTCCCCAAAGTCAGCCACCACTAAAATCTCCTTTATTTGTGACTCTTTTTCACCTTGCCCTAACCTGGTATTTCCATAAAACACTGCCAAGCCTACAGCCCTCTTACAGACTAACACCAGAGAAGTCTGGGGCGAGACTGGCGGTTGGGGGGCAATGTGTTCTCCATTCGCCCTTCATAAACCTCAGTTTTGAATGCCTTGAGAAACTGCATTTTCCTTTAACTGCAGGCATGCACTGCTCCAGAATTCATAACCCCACATTTCAAAACAATTTTTTAATTTCTGTCTCACTGTCACTCTAACAGTATTTACAAGTCATTTAAACATCCACCTACTACACCATTCTCTTTCCTACTATCCTAGTGGATTAGTTCATATAGTTTTCTCTCCTGAAACCTCCAATCTATTCCTTTTCTCCAGCCTTGCTTTCAGTTGACCATCCTGTTTCCTACTTCAGAGAAAAAAGCATCAGGACAGAATTTCCACAATTCCCACCACCTGGTATCTATACCCTGGCACCGTCTTCCTCTCATTTTACTACAGATGAACCATATATACACACCCCTACTGCACATCAAATATTCTCCCTTCTTACCTATTTTGATGATGACTCCATTACTCTAGAAATCCACCGACCATATCAAATTTGTTTCTCGTTACTGCATCTTTACCATCAGTATACAAACATGTTATTCCTTCCATTTAAAAAAGAATGAAAAACCCTCCCCACTTCAGCTGTCACCCTTACTTCCCCTTTTTTGTTTTTACTTTTTAATGGAAGGAAAGACAGCATGTTTATAAACTGGTGGTAGAGTGTGGCAGCAAGGGAAAAAATACTAATACTGTAGAGGAGAGAATTTTTGGAGCAAGGCTCCTTAGACAGTTGCCTATCTTTCACATCTCTTTTGCCTGCTTTTTTGGGTGCTCTTTAGCACATCTAACATAATCTACATATGCATTTTTCTTAGAATATAAGCTCTATAAAGGCAGAGATTTTTGCCCTGTACCTCTTATGTGCTATATAAACATGTAAAACCACCATAAAGATTATTCCTAACTTCTCTCCATTTAACTAAGCTCTAAAACTAATGATTATTTTCTTAAGTAAAAAACTCACAATGTTTGGTAACAGAGTAGGATGACTATACTTCACAGAACTGTATTGTACTTGGATGATGAACATCCTACATATCCTGACTTGATCACTATGCACCGTATACCTGTAACAAAATTTTTCATGTACCCCATAAATTTGTGCAAATAAGAAAATAAGAGAAAGTAAGGCCTTTCAGTCTAAATGGGTTTGGTTTAGGCCTACCTTTGGTACTATTTGTGAAAGCTGCTGAACATCCATTGCATCTATTTCTTCTCCGGAAACTGACTGGGAATTTTTGGAATACAATCCCAGACGACTGGCTGAAGTGAAAGAGAGAGAAAATGAAATTAGCCAAATTGTTTTGCTTGATGAGCTAACCACAGCTAGCAACATAAGGCTCACTTAACAAGATTTGTTATCTACTCTTTTAAAAGGTAAAATGTCTTTGTATCAAGAAACCACAAGACCAATTACTTGTAAGACAAATCTATCTGAATTAGTAGTAAGTCTGGAATTTTCTGTTTGTTTCATTTTTGTTTAAATTTAAAAATAACAGTTTTCACTATTTAAGACAGCACACCTAAGAGCTGAAACTAAGCCAATCAGGTCTTCTCAGCAACTCAATTTTAATGAAGATGACAGCCTATTTTAAGCAGAGCATCCAAAGCCAGACAAAATGGTGGTAGATTTATGGTACTCATGTAGTTATATGTAAATAAAACATCAAAAAGTTATTCTCACAACAATATTATGTTTCTTTTTTTTTTTTTTTGAGACAGAGCCTCAAGCTGTCACCCTGGATAGAGTGCCGTGGCATCACAGCTCACAGCAACCTCCAATTCCTGGGCTCAAGCGAGTCTCCTGCCTCTGCCTCCCAAGTAGCTGGGACTACA
>CAUYRH010051601.1:0-36346 GCA_963574655.1 Perodicticus potto
GGGAAAAAAAATAAGAAGTTAACTGATGACTCCATACTGAACCTCAGAGCCAAAGCATTCTATGATAGACATACTCTTATCTGACAATGTGAATGTTACTTTTTTTGCATTATTATTATTATTATTGCTCAATAAAAAAAAATGATTAGATAGTAAAAAAAAAAAAAAAAAAAGAAAGTTAAAAAAGTCAGGCTCATGGTGTGCATCTATAACCACAGCTGTGCTGGAGGCAGAGGTGGGAGGCTTGCTTAACCTCAGGAGTTTGAGACCGTTCTGGGTAAAATAGCAAGAAATTTCCTTTAAAATGTTGAAATTTAAAAAATGAATACATTTCCAACAAAGAATATCACCAGAGTAAAAAGTTTATTTCATAATGATAAAGAAATCAATTTTTTAAGATATCCTAGACATGTACGCATCTAATCAAAGGGGTTCAAAGTACATGAAGCAGGGCAGTGCCTGTGGCTCAGTGGGTAGTGCACTGGCCCAGTATACCATGGGTGGGGGGTTCAAAGCCAGGCCTGGCCAAACTGCAACAACAACAAAACACAGCTAGGCGTTGTGGTGGGCGCCTGTAGTCCCAGCTACTTGGGAGCCCGAGGCGGGAGGGTCACTTGAGCCCAGGAGTTGTAGGTTGCTGTGAGCCACAGCACTCTACCGAGGGCAATAAAGTGAGACTCTAACTCTATAAAAAATAAATAAATAAATAAAATTAAAAAAAAAAATACATGAAGCAAAAAACTAATGGAGCTACAGAAAGAAATCAACAATCCCAGTTAAAATAAGTGATTTCAATATTCCATCGTCATTGTCAATAATTAATAGAGTATGTAGGAAGTTTTATTTCAGAAATATTCAAACAATTTGACCTTATTTGAATTTTTAGATCAAGACATAAGAGCAAAATACACATTTTCAAGTGAACAGACATATTTACCCAGATACACAATAATCTGGACCATAAAACATGCTAATTAATCAAAAATTTCATGTCATGTTTGATATATGCCCTGATAACGATGGAATTAAATAGGAATAAATAAGAGAAATGACTTAAATTTCCAGAAATACCTAGAGAATTCCAATATTGGGAAGGCAAATGAAATACTTCTGAAAAACTCATGAGTTAATCAATTGAAAGGGAAGTTACAAAGTGTTTTGAAAATTACAAAAAATGTAATAAAATTTATAAAAATAGATATATGAAGCTAATCATGACTTAGAATTATGTACTATTAAATATCTGTATTAGAAAAGAAATGCCATAAATTAACGACATCAGTTTCCATCTTAATAAATTAAAAAAATAAAAGCCAATTCAAACTCAGAGATGAAATTAATAGAGAATTTTTTCTTAAAATTCTGATAAAATTTAATAAAGTAAGCAGAGTCATTGGAAATATTAATAAAATGGCTAATACTCTGTCCAAACAAGCACGAAAGAAAAATAATTATCCCAATTTCCACTATCAAGAATATACAGAAGGATGACTTTACACCAGGAGTTCCTAACTAGCTTGGGGGAGACATAGCCAAACTCCATCTCTGTAAAATAAAATAAAATAAAATAAAATAAAATAAAATAAAATAAAATAAAATAAAATAAAATAAAATGGGCAGGCATTGTCATGTATGCCTCTAGTTTCAACTACTCAGGAAGAATGCCAAGGAAGAATCACTTCAGCCCAGGAGTCAGAGTCTGCCATCAGCTATGATCACACCATTGCACACAAGCCTGGGTGACAGCTAGTTCCCATCTCAAAAAGAAAAAAAGGATGCTTCATCATTACAGATTATACAAACACTGAAAAGATAGTAGGGTATGTTATAAGTATCTATATGACCAAGTCAAATGTTTAGAAGACCTGGACTTATTACTTGAAAAAATATAAACTACCAAAGATCACTCAAAAAGGAACAGGTAAGCCCCAAGAACACAATGTCTATGAAATAAATTAAAATCGCAGTAAAAAACTTTCTCATGAAAAAAACTTCCTTTCCAGGTGGTGTCAATAAGAAATTCTATCAAACGCTTAATACAAAGGCAATAATGCATTATGACTAAGAGGAGTTTATCAGAAACCGAAATTGGTTTATCATTTAGAAGTCAATAAATATAGTTCACCACATTAACTGAAGTAAGAGAAATATATAAAATAATCTTGATAGATGGAGAAAAAACTTTTCAGCAAACAAAAAGCTATTCATCATAAAATCTCTCAGAAAATTATGAAGCTACTCAACCTGGTAAGCAATGGCTGCAATAAAACAAAACTTAATATCTCATCCAATGGCAAATAAACAAAAACAAACAAACAGACAAAACAACTTGAACACTTTCTTCTTAATATGAAGAACCAGGCAAAGATGTTCACTTTAATCACTCCTGTTTGACATTGTTCTGGATGGTTTGACTAAGCCATGGGTATGAGTTGATTATACAGAGTGGACTAATGGACATTGGAGACTCAATAGAGGGGACAGGGGGAAAGAGGTGGGAGACAAATTTTTTTTTCTTTTTAAAATTTATTTTTATTGTTGGGGATTCATTGAGGGTACAAGAAACCATGCTACACTAGTTGCATTTGTTGGGTAAAGTCCCTCTTACAATCGAGTTTTGCCCCCAAAAGGAGATAAATTTTTTTAAAGTTAGTGTTTTCTATTTTTAAATCAATGCAAATGTTCATTTGTAAACACCATTCTTAACTCTCTGGACAATATTCATTTAATAGTTATTGAGTGTATACATCCTATGCGCCAGGGATTTTTCAAGGACTTGATGGTGTATCAGGGCGTTAGGGAGAACAAATCATCAGCTCCAGCAAAAAGTTCAAATAAAAGATTACTTCAAAACTTTTATTTATATTTAGATAACCAGTACTTAATCATTAATTCATAATTGATGAATGACAACATAATTGGTTAGATGATATATTTCCTGGGTAAAGAAATATAAGAAAAAGATAGTTTTTATGCAAAGTACTACATTCCATATTTAGTTTTCCTTGTCGTTGGAAAGGTAGTACAAGATATATTCAAAGAAAAGTCAAAGGGCATGATATACCTTCAGTACCTAAAAGAAAATGCTAAGATGGTAGTAATGACAATTAGTCCATTGATGATAAGGCTAAAGAGAAGGAAGGGGAAAACAGATCTTTCTCTAACTGTAATTTATTACCACAGCTAACTTGATGGTGTTGAAAACTACATCTAAATATTTTCTCCAACAGAGTGCAATGTCTAACAAGATTAGAATCTAAGTAACTGTAACTAAATGACAGTGATGTGATTAATGTAATAATTCGCTAATGCTTATGGTATTATTTTGTCAAGAAACAAACAAGTGATTCCTTCTCTAAATCAGCAACATAAATATCCCTGTAAAAATGTCTCTATTATCTGGCAAAACTCTTATCTTAAAGGAGAACAGAATAAATCGAGCAGTTGCATACAGGTGCCAATTCGGTACCCAGTGAACACCATGGGGGTCAGTTACTAACATCAGAATAAATAGTACTATAATTTTGTGAAATTACACATCATTGAACGAGTAAATAATAATAGTTTAATGACATTCTCCACATATTCTTTTCATTATGTTTTCCTCTCCTGATGTGTGGCTGGGACAGATGTATTTGCTTCAATCACTGCAGGCCTTCATATATTGCCAGTCTCTTCACAGTGACAAAGGTAATAGCCACTTTTTTTTGGTAAGGACTTCACTGCTTGCCTTTGACTCTTCCTCTTGGTTTGGTATTATCCATTGCTCTCGTCACGACACCTTGTCCTTGATTGCACTCGTGTCCACAAAAATTTGTGACCATAGCATATTTTGTTGTGGAGACCGTGTGCATTTTGGGCTTTCCTTCTTATGTTTTCTTTACAGAACTGTTGTGTCAAACTTTTCAAAAAGTATTTTCTTCCTGGTTGTTTCTTACAACGAAGTTCCAACTAATGCCTAATTGTTTCCCCAAAAAGTACATACAAATTGTATGCTGCAATGTCTATGATGTTGAAGAAAATTGGGAGGAGCCAAGACAGGAATACATTGTCACACACTTACCAAGGGCATGGACACCAGTTTAGTAGGATTATAAAAGTAGATCACTCTCAGGCATGTTATCTGTCACCTTCTTATCTTTGTGCTTTATGGTAATATACTTACTTTTTCTGTCTTTCTCCTGACATAAGCTACTAATGTCATATAGGGAGAGAAGGCAAATCTTACTATACCAGGTGGAGAGTTTTTCATTGATGTTAGTCTGAGCTCTAGAGGCAAATCCTCTGTGAACAGAACCAACTGGATTTACATTCTTTTGAAATGAGTTGGAAGCCAAGGTGACGGACGTGAACTTTCTGCCATGGTAATGTTTCTTCTAGACTGAACCAAATGACACTACCTAACCAGTCTTTCTACAACCTCAGAGCCACTATTGTAATTTCCTGGAAGGTTCTCTGATATCCCAGCATATGGCTCCACCTCAAAACTGTCATTTGTAGAAGAATCACACAAAAAGTTTCACCGCAATTCCATACTTCCCAGGATTAGTTGGTAGGCAAAATCTAAATGGACAACTCCCATGGAAAGACACCAATTCCTCATTGACAGTGACAGAGTTTTGAGGATTGTAGGAAAGTGAGACTTTATTTATAACCATACACCAATGCTGTTGGAACAAACTTACTGTGCTATCTGTGAGCTTGATGTGTTGCAGCATCATTCAAATGCAGACATTTCAGTAGCCAACATTCTGTGTTCTGAAAACATGTCATGGTAAACTGGAAAATTCTCCTCATTGAAAAGATCTTGGATAGTGTCTTTATTTTGCCAGTGCACACCACAGTTTAGAAGAATTCTGATTCATCATAATATTTCTTCTTTTACAGAATTGCCAGAATTTTGCATGGATCCATCCTTGCATAATTCTTTGACTAGACGTAATTTCTGGTTTGTAAATTTGGTAATGGTATCTACAATGCCATTATCAATAAATAGTTGAAAGCATCCCATGGAGTTTGGGGTTCTGTTTTTGATCATACTTTACTGGTTGAGTCTTCATAATATCAGTCATATTCATCTCTCCTGATCCTTTATCAGCTGTGAGGGTTATGTCATTCCTGATGGTGCTCTCATCTCAGCTGTAGGCTTGTCTATTTTTACCAGGGATGGTCTTCTCTGGGGTTCCATGTTTTGTATTTCTTCTTCTACACTACCATTGTCATCATCATCTTCTTCTTCCTCTTCATTCTCTTCTTCAAAACAAATAATCTCACATTTTACCTCTATAAATTCTTCTTCTTTAGTATCTGAACTAGAGAAAATGTCCTCATTTACTCCAAAATCTGACACTATCAGATTCCTTTATCTCAGCTACTGATAAATTATATTGACTCTTCACCATATTTTTGTTTGTATCATGAGGAAAAAAAAGTAAGTCATTGACATAAATGTATTTACAGAATTATCAGCTATTTTATATTTTCAGTAATTCATACCTTGATCTTCACCAAACAAAAATATACTGCTTACTAACTTCACCATGAAAACACTCAGGAAAAAAATAGAACACCAGCTTTTCCTAGAAAAAAGGACTATAAATTGTGTCCGCGGATAAGAAAATTATTGAAAACTATTAATCCAAGAGTGCTGATATGCAAAAATATCATAGATGTGTGGGTAAGGATCTAATAACAGAAGTCATAACTGGTGGAGCTGCAACTCCCTGCACAAACAAATATACAACAACAAACCAACAGTGGGGTCGGGCACTGACTCCACCTCTGGTATTGAACCGTTAAAAAGGAGCATCTTTTTAGTAGAACATTTCTTAGTACCAAGGAATTACAATATGTTTCTTCTCATACAAATAAAATATATGAGAAGAATTCATTTGGTTGTGTTGGTTAAATGAGGGAATAGAGAATTAATTGCTTCTCTTCTTCTCTTGTGCTTATTAAGAATAAGAATAGTTCTATGCTTTGTTGAATAGTGTTGCCTTTAACGGGCTAGAAGTCTGATAAAAATTACTGTACTTTCAAAAAAAAAAAAAAATCAATAAGAATTTTCTGTAGCTGTCTTGGTCCAGAAAGTCACTACTTGTCTTGATTAGATGGAATCTTCCATATCCACATCTATGTGCACAATTTAACTACTCAGGTAAAGTAGCCTAAACAATTTTCAGCACTTCAGTGTATGTGGCAATAACAACAGTCTCTTGTAGACTAAGTGCCATCACCCCACCCCCCAACACCCACGGTCATACAACTTCTGAAAACACAAAGCCATCCTTCCTCCATGAGGATTTCTTCAGTAGATAATGTTGTCTCCAGGGTGGCCGGGAGTCTGCCTTTTGCTACCACCTGATCTCTGCTTCCCATGCTTCTTCACATTTTTGGTTCACCCTGACATGTACCAGTTATCCATGTAGACATTAGCTGCATTAGTTTTGGAAGAACTTTCTGAAAATTGATGTAACTCCTACAGATATGTCTGTCATTACCCTCCTAGACTAAGCTCACCATGTTAGATTTCGTAATGGATCTCAGAAAACGGGGTTGTGACTAGTGTGTCAGGTTTACTCATCAGCTTACTGAGCTTTATTACACAAGACTTTCTATAGCTATATGATTCCAATTCCTGTCCAAAGCAAATTGACGATTCCATCATTAGATACATTCTCTGACAGTAGAGGATTGAGCTGGCCAGACACTAATCCTATATTGCTAGGAGATTACCTATTACTGAGCTTCCCTGCGGAATTTCATTTGAATAAAAAATTGCACAGCTAAGATGGGCGCTCTCTCTCAGACGTTGTTATTTATGATTTTGCTGTGGTACGAATAGTACTTAATCACCCTACTGAGCAAAGACCATTCAATTATTAATGTTGTATTCATTTATTAGTAATTAGTTAATAATAATTCTATTATTAAACTCTTAAAAGGTACTAATATCATCTAAAAATGTAGTAATTGGTTAAATATATACAAATTAGATCAGTCAAGTTTGGAGATGTCACATTTGAAAGGGAAGACTCATATTTATTTTTTATTTTATTTATGAATTTATTTATTGCAGTTTTTGGCCAGGGCTGAGTTTGAACCTGCCACCTCTGGCATATGGGGCTGGCGCCCTACTCCTTTGAGCCACAGGCACCGCCCAGGAAATCTCATATTTATTGTTATATTTTTATTTTTAAAGAAGAATGGAACACAAGGATATACAAATATACAGAAAGAGATTTTAGTGTGGAGACAAAGATATGGGGAGATAACTGTGATACTCACAGTGAAGCTGGTAATAAATTCACACACGGACATTTAGAGAGAGAGCGGAGGAACATAGGCATATAGTAGGAAGGTCTGGTTGGCAAAGTGGCAGTAACGCGATTTTAAGCATGGAGTCTGTTCCTTTGCTTAATCATGTTCAACCATCTGAAACAAAAAATCCACAATAAAGACTACATTTCCTTATATACAAATAGATATATTTAGGATTTTAAGTGCACATTTTATTAAATATTGCAATATTTTTTACCTACTCTTGAGTAAGATGCATCTTTGGTCCAGGTTGGATGCTCGATCTTACTTCTGGTTTTCAGAGTTTACACGCAGCATTCATTTCTCCATTTAATGCAGTATCCATAATCATATTCAATATTGTCACAAAATGTTTTACATACTCCTTTCACTTTTTGGCATCTCTCAAATCTGTACTTTGGTTGAAAGTCACTTCTGGCTGTAATTAAGAAAGACACCTAATGTTATCAATCTCTTACTGATTTACTGGAGTTTCTTACCAAGACAAGACAGAAATTGTTTCATCATTAGATTATGTCCATCCAAGATGGACGTATGGAACGGCAAGTTGCTCGGTAGCACAACTTACTAGTCAGAAAATGTCTGAACTACACAAATTTTACTTGCATAAAATGTGGATGACCTTATCTGAAGCTTACATCGATACTATACTTCATTTGGCTGCTAGGGGATCTTAAAACCCTGCTTTGTTTTTCTTAATTTATTAAGACTATATTTACACTCCCATGCTTTCATTAGAATAATGTCTGAAGTTCTTAAAAAACTTATGATTTTTAATTTTTTTCCATGTTTAAAGCTAGTCTTATTGCATACCACAGCATCACTTGTCTAATTGTTTGTTCACCATTCCAGATCTTCTTCTTCATTGAAACTTTCTTCCATTATACTAAAACAAATAAATCTGCCTCTTTCACCAGTCTGTAATAACACTTTACTAATGAATACCATTACATAATTTAGTACCCAATCATATGGATTTCTTCCAAACATTTGTTATGCCTTTTTTTCTTATAACAAAAATACAAACTTCTACGTAAGAGTTATACTTACTTCTGATTCTTTCTCTCACCTGTTGTATTCCAATAATTGGAATACAGTGGCCCTGCAAGTACCTAAAGATGGAGTCATCTACTGAGAAGACTAAAATACTTTAGATGTACACACAGAAACACAGTTTTGTCGTATACTACGTATCTAACAAAAAGGAGGAGCCCCACATTTAGTTTAGTTTCTTACAAATCCTCTAACACAATAAAAATATGTTCTGTTATTCCTAAATTACAGCTATGTATTCATACATTAAGCTACAGTAAATGAAATAAAATAATTTGGTTACTCTATGGCTTTATTATTCTTAATGTTTCAATTGCACTGCAATAAAGCTAGACTGTAAAAGAGACTTTGTGGTCAGATGTACTTTTAATTTTCAGTTTGATTAGTGAACTTACTTATTTTTATTTATTTTTTATTTTTTATTAATTATTTTTTATTAAACTCTAACTTTGTACATTGATGCATTTATGGGGTTCAGGGTACTGCTTCCATATACAATGTGAAATGTGTACATTGAACTAAGTAACACATCCATCATAATCATACTCATTTCTTGATAGTTTTGAAATGTACTATTGCATCATGCACATTAGGTGAGGTTGCCCCCAAATACCCTCCCCTCTCCCCTCCCCTCTCCCCTCCCCTCTCTCCTGTTCCCTTTTACTTTCTGGACTATAGCTACGTTTTGCCATTTGTATGAGTGTGTAGGTGGTTATATATGGATTTCATAGTAGTGTTGAGTACATTGGATACTTTTTTTTCCATTCTTGAGATACTTTACTAAGAAGAATATGTTCCAGCTCCATCCAACTTACTTATTTTTAGTCAATCATTGCACCTATCTGCATGACATAATATAATAAACTTAATTATCCCAAATATATTTTAAATATTAAATTTTGTATATGTATAAGGAAAAATAAAGAAAAATTTTTCATTAAAATTTGGAAAATGTATTGACTGGACTTAAGATTTAAATTAAATAATTTCTACTCATAAAACCTAATTGACAGCAAAGAATCCAATTGAAATTTAGAAAGATGTTTTACAACACAATATGACAGGCATTGCTTTAGTATCTAGTATTTTCCAAGCAATAGGTTCAAAGGTGGACAGAAGCTACCGTATTTATTATCCTTAATGAAGTTGGTAGAAAAGAGAAAAAAAGCTAAAGTAGAAGAGACTGTAAGGTGAATTTGACAGGTGAATGTATTTACCCTCTTAGGAAATAGTAAGCTAATTCATGAAAATAGAATCCCTCCTGACTGATGAGTTTTGGTGAAATCTTAATCCTTCCAGAGTCATTTTTGACATAATAGAAAGTAGGGGGGGAAATGCATGTTTGCATTTACATTTTTGGAATGAAATCTGTTGCTAGGATGGGTACTTTTTAAGTTAACGAATGTTGGGGTCATTGTATTTTGTCAGCCCTCCAAATCTAATTTGATTTTTAAGAAATATTAAAATTAGAAAGAGAGGTATAGATTTATAGTAAACAGCAAATTTTAAAATGTACAAAAGTTGTTATAAATCTATCATTATTTTAAAGAATAATAATGTTTTGAATCATGAAGAAATATAGATAGAACCACAAGGAAACAAAAGGAATGTGTTGCAAAATTGGTTCTATTACTTATTATTTATTTATGAATGATGTTTCAAAGCTTTGTCATGTGTAAATTATGAAAGAGAATAACACCCCCGTATTGTTATGAAAATGCATTATGTAAAGTGTATGAAAGCAATGTTCAAACTGTGGAGTACTGTGCGAACGTCATCCCTGACTACATTTATGTGTGGTGATTGAAATGCGGTGATATCTACCACACGGAAACAGAGGAAATGACTGTAAGAAGGGTGCGGCCGTAGCATCTCTTTCACTCACATTTACTCCTGCACATTTTGTGTATCGCTGGAGAACTAGGATCCATAACTATTTTTCACACAAAAAAAGAGAAATGTGAATGTTAGTTTGGGGGTTCAATCAGGGGAACATATTCCAGAAAGTTTTCCAGTAGTCTTGGCGAGAGTTAGGCAGCATACAGATAGTGGGCTTTTACTCTGATGGCCGCAAGATCCCCCTTACCCATGGGGGGGATAACCCTATGAGGAAACCAAGTGTGAAAAGCTTATTGGCTCCATGTTCCTCATTCAGTGGTAGTTTTCCCAGAATCTGAGGGGCTTTCTTTACACCATCGAGATAAATGTCTGGCATACATCTCCCCGGCTCCTAGCAAATAAGTTTTATGAAGGTGACTTCACCTATTTTATTATACTCCACTAAAATAGGCAGAGTTGAAAGTAGAAGAATACAAGTTTTGAAAGATTCTCCCTCCTGCCGGGTACAGGCTGAGATCAGGGCAGGAGCAAGGCCATGGATCAGTCACCATTTCCAAAAAGTATAATATTTCAAAATCAGGTAGTAATATTAATAATTTCCCAACCACTTTTGCTGCCACCTGTATACTCCTAATTCTTATTTATTTTGTGTGGGAAAGAGGTTCATGGATTACTTATAATTAGACTACTGTTTGAAGAGAAAAAAAACATAAGTGAAAATGTACCTGATGATTTTATCATCTATTTGGATAACATAAAGCGATTAAAGTGTCTTTGTTTACTTTTGTTTAAAATTTTTTTGAGTGTGATACTTCTTGAAGCAACCTCCAGGATGGAGTCCCACGGTCTTCTTCCATAACTCACAGTGGAAAGTGGTTCCCTCCTTCCATTTCTTCTGCTGCAAACCATGCAATCCTTCGTTGTTTTTTTTTCAGTTTGCGTTATAAAAGGCATCTTCCCATTGAGCCTTTCCGCAGCGTCAGAAGTTGATGGTCTTTCCTTCTTTCTTGTATTTCTATTCCTCTCATTGTTCACAAGCTGTGTGATGAAATTTCTCCTGTAAGAAAGGTATATCTCCACTTTTAATCCATTCTTCTTATTTGAAGAATAAAGGATGTAGCTGTTCACAACTTCAGTACTTCCATCAACCAGAAGAATATTTTTTCTGCCATTCATAGAACCTCCTTATAAATTTGTAACATCCACAATACTGATCAGTTCTGTCTACTCACCCCATAAACTATGTGTATCCTGAAATAACTGTCAGTTTTTCAAATTGACAGGTTATTTCTTCCTATAACCAGTGATCAACTGCGTTTGAGGGCCAAAGAACGTGCTCAGCATTGTCACTAAGCTCTTGTCGTGGAAGGAAAGTCACATCATTTTCCTTTCACATTGAGGGCACAGGATTCATATTCTTGAAGTTTCTCCTTTTCAGATCACTTGGAAAATCCTTCCTAGAAACCGTAACTGTTCCTGTTATTTGTGTTTTCATCTTATGCTATTTCTGAGCAACTTGAGGGCTTGTGTAGAATGCAACAGCAAAATCATATAGGATACCTTCTGACATTGGAGCAGAAGGGGAAAATCCTTATGTTGGATGAGGTCAGACACAACATTGGAAATAATATGCATCAACCTAGATATTTTATTTGTTCTTGGGTGCAGTCATCCCTAACCGTTTTGGCACCAGAGACCGGCTGCATGAAGACAATTTTCCCTGGGGAGTCGGGTGGGGGAGGGGGAGCTCAGACAGTGATGAGAGCAGTGAGAAGCAGCTGGTGGCTGTGCATACAGATGAGCTGCTTCCCTGGACTGCCCTCCACTCACTTCCTGCTGTGCATCCTGGTTCCTAACTTTCATGGAAGACAGTTTTTCCACAGAAGACAATTATTTTCATGGAATGCATGTTAAAGGGGAATTAGTCCACGGGGAGGTGGAGCTTTGTGGCTGAGCTCCTAACAGGCCATGGCTGTGGTTGGGGACCACAGTTACATAGAACAAAAGTGATTTAGCTCATTGGATTTCAATTACCTCATTAAATTGAGCTCTTTGTGAAATTTCAAAAGGTATAATCAGACAGAACATGAAAATTGCTCTTTTAGTGCTAAAAATTAATAAGCCCTCAAAATCAGGTTTTTATTTTAATTGTTTTTATTTCTCTTTTGGATCCACTCTAAAATTTGACCCTAAGAAAATCATTGCATTCATTTTTTACACAGTACTGTAAAATTGTTACTAGTGTTGGTGCCCTGCTATGTAGCTATCTATATAAATATATGTCTAGATTGAATACAAACTTCTGGTCTTAAAGTTACAATAGACCTGGCCCACCGGCCAGCATATAGTAAAATGCTTGAAATAACATACTATTCAGAGGTGTTAAATAACTGAAAAAATAAAAGACTGACTAAATGAATAGACTGGAACCTAGTTTATATTATGTGATGAGAAACTCTCTGCGCTTTATTATAAGCTCGCTATTAGTTGTTTCCTGTGTCAATGGAGCAAATAACTTAATCTCCTGTATGTCTTTTCTTAACTTCAAAATGTGTTTGCTAATACTTCTGAGGGTTGTGTGGCAATTAAATGAGATAATAGATAGGGACATAGTGTGTACTGCATAATTCATTTAGAAAGATTTTTTGTCACTAGTATGAGTGATTTATAGATTATGGCAGGGTAGCATACCCTTCCTTAGTTAACCTATTTTTCTCTACATTTCCTGTTAAATGGAAAGGATGCCCATTCCTGTGATTCGTACAACACACGTTTAGTCAACAACTATTTATATTCAGTCCTGTGCAAAGTAGAGATAAAATGAATCAAATATTTAAGTCCTTTACCCCTGAGAAAAAGTTAAGATTTGTTGGGAGATGAGGACATAAATCTGGAAAAAATACAATATCTTTTAAAGGCAATTTAGAGATATAAAAAATATGGCCTCCACAGCACAATATAAAGAGCTTTAATTGCTTCCTGAAAAAGTTTATTTATTTTATTTATTTTATTTATTGACTATTTTTACCCTACCAGCTCCTCCATAACCACTCTAATTGTCACATTTTATTAAGAGTCCCCTCTGTGTCAAGTTTTTTCACAAGCAAGTTATATTTATTTTCTGATTTAATCTTCCAATAAACTTATGAAGAGGTATAACTCTTCCCATTTCTCCCATCAGGAAAGCTGAAGGTAAGAACTCTATACAAGGCGTCAGAGAGAGAGAAGGAAAGGAAGGGTACCGAGCTAGGTTTGTGGGTCTGCAAAGCAAGTAAGTGCTTCATTACTTCTCTGAGGAGGTGGCTGTGGACTGCGTGTTGAAAGCAGAATTGCATGTTTTAAAAAAATCAGGGGATGGTCTTACAAGCAAAGAGAAATATCCTCAGCATATAGGATACCTTCTGACATTGAAGGTTTTCAAAGAATTTGTGATCTACGCAGAATTATGTGACTTTTTAGCATGATTGAAAGGGTATGGACATAACCTTCAGAAATATAAGGAAATCAAACTTGGCCCAGGTAGTAAAAGGCCATCTGAGCTGCAGAGTTGAATATTATCATAAAGGGAGTGCTGAACTCCATTTTGCTCATTGGGGGAGAGAACAGACAGAATTTTATAGCAGGGTGTCTATGTGTAAGGTTATGAGAACAGTCTAAGAAATAATGATAAAAATAATTAAGTTAATGAGATTGGAAAATAAAGGGAATCTAGCAGATATTTCTCCTTTGGAGAAACAATATTTGCTAAGTTTCTTCTGAAAGGAAGTAGAATAGCAGTAATAACAAATGTTTAAGTTTTTAAACTGTATTATTGATAATGACAATGGCAGCATTTTAGCCATTAAGATCGTATAGTTGACAGTGAAACAGAGAATAAAAGAGATGGAACAGAGTTTAGTGCTTGTGAAAAATGAGAGTTTATTTTGATCAAAACAGGATTAAATAGTTTGGAAGCTATCCAGGTAAGTTCCTTAAGTAGTAATAACTTTACTACTAATAGTAAATACTATTAGTAATACTTTCCTACTACAAAGCTACTAATATAGCTTTGTGGTTTGGAAAGAAGACTGAGAAAATATAGTTTGGTAGCAGAAATCTCTGGAGTTGACAAAATAAAGTAAAAGAGCATATAAAAGAAAGAGGAAAAGGGATTTGGGGACAAAACATTGGAGGAGACTGATATTTGAGATATTATTAAAAGTAGAAAATCAGTTAATAGTTGTTGAAATATCAGTGAGCTTTGGCATGTATTCAGGGGAAGTTCAACAAGCTAAAGAATTAAGATAGGATTCTGTGTTTGCTTGTAGGAAAATATTTATAGTATTAGCCAAAATATTTACAGTTAATTGTATGAAGAAAAGGGTGTATAAAAGTTAATCAACGCAGACTATGAGTCTAGGCCACTTTTCCAGAAGCTTTGTGAAGGATAGATTAAGGGAGAGTGGAAATTAGGTTGAATGAAAAAAAAAAAAAAAAGACGAAGGAGGCTAATCTTTTTAAAGATAAAAAAGACTTGAGAATATTTGTGTTTATTCCTAGAACTAAATTAAATGGTTGAAATTTCAAATTGTTCTTACTAATTAAAATGGCAAAGTCATATAGTTCAATATTTAAGGAAAAACAAGAACAAACCAACAACAAGGGAGAAGATGAAGATGCAGGAGACAGGACAGCTCTGAAGAATGCAGAGTCTGTTCGACCTTCCGTGGAAACTCTTGTCTCCTGACAGTGCAGACACATCCTGCCCATCTTCACTCTTGGCTAACGATCTTTATTCCCTCTTCAATGACGCAACTGAGTATTTCTAAGGGAATTTTTCCAGACTTTCACCCACCCAATTAACCCACCTGTTAGCCCCTGCATCTGTTTGTTCCATTCCTCCCTCATACGAATGAAGGGAGCATCTCCATACTTTTCAATAAAGACCTAGTCCCTCAAAACATTTGTTAGATTCCGACCCATCTTGCCAATGCAAAAAAATGACTATATCCATTCCACTTTTCTGACCATCTTTTCCACACAACTTATCAAATCCAGAAGATATGTCCAGATTTTACACATCCAAAATTGAACTAGTCTAACTCAACCTTGTTCCATCTAATGTTGTCTCTGTCTTAGTCAATGGCAAACTTGATATTTCTATTTGCTCAGGCAAGAAATCCTGAAGTCAATTTTTTCTGACAGCCAAAATTCAATATCTCGTGAAATCTAGCGAACTCCACCATTAACACAGCTAGAATCTTACCATTCCTCGTTGTTTTCATTGTTGTGAACTGAGATCCCATAATCTGCCATTTACATTTTTTTCAGTACATGGTATTTTAATAGCCTCTTAACTCATTAAAGCATTCAGCCCTTTTTAAAACAAAATTTAAATCATGTGTTTCCTCCATCTAAAACCCTTTAGATTCCTCTCAGAATAGAGGTAAAACCCCATCTAGTCCTTAAAATTCTCTGGGTAATGTCTCAGCACATTTTCCCTCTGCCCCCACCTCTTAAAATTCTCCTCACTCTTTGCTAGCAACCATTGTCTGCCAGGCATTCTGCACAAATTTCAGATGTGATCCTATAAACCACTCATTTTAACATTTCCAAATGTTACTTTATCTTTAGGGCCCCATAGAAAATCACATTTAAAATTACTAGAGCCCACCAGCATTTGGGGTCCTTCCATTGTGCTTTGCTGTCTTTTTTTTTTTTTTTTTTTTGAGACAGAGCCTCAAGCTGTCACCCTGGATAGAGTGCTGTGACATCACAGCTCACAGCAACCTCCAATTCCTGGGCTCAAGCGAGTCTCTTGCCTCTGCCTCCCAAGTAACTGGGACTACAGGCAACCACCACAATGCCCAGCCATGTTTTGGTTGCAGCCGTCATTGTTGTTTGGCGGGCCCAGGCTGGATTCAAACCTGCCAGCTCAGGTGTACGTGGCTGGAGCCTTAGCCTGTTGAGCCACAGGCACCGAGCCAACTTTGCTGTCTTTTTATGTAACACTTTGCATCTGAGATACTACAAAATTTGCTTATTTATTATATTCAGTCTTTATTTATCTTGACTCACTAGAGCACACACTCCACAAACACAGGGAATGCTGTCTGTTTTGTTTATAGATATGTCCCAATGTTACTGAACTCTGACACATTTATTGAATGGGTAACTAAATGAGGAAAGTCATGTTGAATGAATCATCTGACTTACGTATTATCCATGTTATGAACTGACATTAATCTTTTGAGGAGACTATCCCATGTCTTATTCAGGTTTGAACTCTATCAAATTGGATAATCAATCAATATTAGTTCCTTCAGCCAGAAACTTATTTTTTTAGCTCCATATCCAAAAACAAGGATATTGTGCCTAGGAAGAAGTCATTTATGAAATATTTCCTGAATAAACAAATGGCCAGTTGGAATTAGATTTTGTTCTTGAGGTAAAATAAATCTGAAAATAGGTTGATTTTGAATACATAATATCAAGTAGAATTCTAATTTCTCTCCTCCTAATCAGTGCTGGAATTTGATGGTGATAAATCTCATTTCAGTATAATATTTTTAATTGAATCATGGGTATTAGACTGCTAATATTTCATGTCCAGTTTAATCAGGGTCACAGCTGAAGACTCACAGAAAACGGGGTGGTACCTGTGGATCAAAGGAGTAGGGCACCAGCCCCATATGCCAAAGGTGGCAGGTTCAAACCCGGCCGTGGCCAAAAACTGCAAAAAAAAAAAAAGCCTCACAGAAAACTAAAAGTGATAATTGTCACTATCACAACAATTTATGTTCTAGGAGATAGGAGGGAAAATGTAAAACTTTTAGGTTTTAAAATTAACCAATTTGTGATTATCTAGTTCTTTTGTCAGTTTACACAGCAAAAATTACACTGTATTAGGAGGAAATTTCCAGAAGCATTTGCTTTTTTGGGGAAGTCATTCTTTTGCTGATAAATTACAAAGTTGGACACGTGGAAATTCTGGTGACAGAGTAATTAGTGAAACGTTTTTTCTTTGTGAAAATATTCCACAGAATTTCATCAAAGAGTTTTTAGTCTTGATAGTGCACACAGAAAGCACTTACAAAGATTTTCTCAGGAAAGGAAATTAATCTTCTAGTTTGTGCAATGGGTTCACATTTTCCTTAAGTTTTTTATGTTTGTCCCTTGAACTGAGTTCAGGGGCTGGAGACTTTAATGTACGTTTGACTACACGAGGAAAGACCATCTCAGAAATGTCAGTGGCTGTGGTTGCTCTTTCTATCAGTAATCGCCACAGCCTTGTTAATGTGCGGAGATGCTTCAGGAATTTGCTGGAAAACCCCCCATCATCTTCAACTTCTTAGTGGCCCCACAAAAGCCCAATTTTTATTTTCCCCATGTTGATAGCATAAGCGGTAGGCCTCTTAATTCTGCTTAATGAGTCTTAAGGTAATGACGGCTCAGTCTCTGGCTAGGTAAAATAAGTACTAATCAAATTTTTATTATAGGCATTTAATTTTATTGACTTTTCATTGACTTGATCAATGTATTCATTACTCAAAAGTTAGATTGATTTTTTTCCTCTGGGGCCATATATAATACATGAAATTTTTGAATAGATATTATTTTTATATGGCACAAAAATATTATTGGCTGCCTGAAAATGTAACTGATTTTTTTATTGTTTCTTTATTATTTTTTGATCTTTTGAGAATGAGTGCTTATGTATCAAGATTTCTTAGCTAGTTGTGAATTTGCTCCCTCCCTCAAAGAGGATATCTGGCAACATGGTAGACATTTTTAATTATCACAATTAGATAAAAGGATGCTATTAGCATCAGGTATAGGCCAGGGATACTATAAAACATACAATGAAGTTCCATAATAAAGAATTATATAAACCGAAATATCAATGGTACCCAGGTTGAGAAAATGTGATAGCGAATATTGTTTTAAAAATTAGAGTTATTTACATTGCAAGGGAACACACTGAATAATCAAAGACCATTTTAAGTTATTAAAATCTATGAAAAATGATACCTTAATGCCCCAATATGTGATTAGCAAAGAATTGCTTCATAATCAACCTATGTTTATTAAAAGGAACCACTAAAATTAATTAGTCCTTTGTGATACAAATAAAAATATATCAGTTTTCTCTAAACAGAAACACAAATTTCTCCATCATGTCTTTGAGATAATGCTTATTATGAAAATACTTACATCTCATATCTGAATTTTGGAAAGAGAATGGATTCACAGAGATTCCATAATAAAAATATTCAGAGAATAGCTGGTCCCTGGGAATCTTTGATTTATTATCTTTTCTGAGGCTAAATCTGACCCACATATATGCATTAAATAAATTTTGATTTGTTTTAGTTATAGCCAAAGGATTATTGAATTTTATTAGGAGGGGGGGCTTCTGCTATTATGTTGTAGTATTGATAATGTTTCTTAAGACTTTTCGATTAATACAAATTGCTGAATTGAATGTCTAATATCATAAAACAACAGAATTAGCATTTTTGAATGGACACTGTATGGTACAGATACATTGTTGAGATGTTGTAGGGGAAAATACTCTGAATCCTCAGTAAAACAGGAACGGAGGCAGAGCGAGGCTGAAAAGTGGAGGTTACTGCCCTTTCCTTCTGTTGTGTCTTTCCTCAGACAGGGCCACCATCCCCAGGAACGAAGAGCTGAATTAAACTCTTGGCCAGCGTTTCTGACTTCTGTGTATAAATATTTAGTTGGTAGAGTCTCTTCTCTCTGAAATTCTTCTCTTCCCTCTGATCTCCCTTTCCTATTTCTTGATACGTATTCGTTAAGTTGGTTGTGATTGTCCTTTGCTCTACCATTCATATAATCTGTGCTTCTCTCCTTTCAGCTCTGTCTCTCTCAATGTCTCCCAAATTGAGTAGATTTATATGTTTTCATTGGGTAATCTGTAGAGCAGTGTTCAATAAAATAACAGCACATTTCTATTGAGAGCTTATAGCATAGAAATATGTTTCTTCAAATATTCGATATAGGGTTTCCCACAGCAATACTCATGTCAACTAACACAAGACACATAGAACTTAGGGGAGTTCTTGAGGAAATTCCGTAACATAAATTCTGCTACTTCTGGTACCAAGAAATCAAGAGAAAAATGCAACATAAAGGCACCAGATTTGGGTTAGACATAGAACCACTTCTGCATGGCTCAAAGATAAATTTTATTTAATTAATTGGGTATTATGGAGACACATAGGCCTTGAGGGACATGCTGAGAAGGCTTAGTGACAATGGTCCTCTGTTCTTGGAGCATATGTCTCTTCTCTTCTGTCATCCTTATACCTGCAAGCAGCAGTGAGATCCGGGTCTTATGCAGTAAGCAATTCTAACTTCATTTTCATGACACTGAGTTTTACATTGACCATTACCCTTTCTGCATTCTCTCCTCAAATCCAAGCTACCATACTCGGGATATCTCTTTCTGGCTGTAAGAAGGAAAGAACGACTGAAATTAGCAATCTAGCTACGACACACCAATAAAAGGAGAACGTCCAAGAAGCAAAAGGTTATAGAGTGAAAATTTTCACTTACTAAGGAAAGTTTAAGTGAAACTGTTGTTCTTTGGTGCAAAGTACATCCTAGAAATCAGAAAGTGCCTTGGACCTAAGGTAGGTGTTTGAATTTGCACCTTTAAAAGTGCCTGGAAAGTGGCTCAAAGATGGTTCCCACAGTCAACAGTAAAAACTTGATCATGATTCATCTCTGTCAGGCTCCATCTCTCCAGGCATCGAACTGCATCTGGGATATTCTTTTTCTACTCTTGAAGTCATGTTTATACAGAATATTGTACTTTATGAATATTCTTCTTTAAGAGATTTTCCACTCTGACTTGATTTTACCTTTCTGAAAAGTTGCAAACTAGGCAATAGAGGCAATTTGTCTGAATTCCCATAACTCCACTGAGTATTTTGGGATTTACTCTCCAAAAGAAAAGATTTAACTCAGATAAAGTCTAAGGACAGCACTGATTAAAAAAAAAAAAAAGGAGGGAGTGAATAGAAGTTGTAGCCATCATTAGCCATCATGTGGTTTATAAAATTACCTTTTACCATAAAGTTTCTGACATAATAGTAACTTAAAAAGAATCTCTCCTAATCCTTGTTTGAGTCGTTAATATTTTCAGCTAGGAATCAATAATCTATGATCATGTGGCCAAATCCAGCCTGCCACCTGTTTTTTTAAGTCGTCGTATTGACACATAACCACGCATTTGTGAACATCTTGTCAACAATTGCTGTTGCATTAAAATGGCATAGTTGAGATGATAGGGTTCATAAAACCTAACATATTATTGTCTTTCTTATTTCTAGAAAAAGTTTGCTAATTCCTGCTCCTGATTTTTTTTCTCATTAAACATAGAAGAGTGAGGATGAGGGGTGCGTGGTGGTGGCTCACACCTGTAATCCTCGCACTCTGGGGGGTTGAGGCAGGTAGATTGCTTGAGCTCATGAGTCCAAGCTCAGCCTGAGCAAAAGTGAGACCCCCGTCTCTACTAAAAATAGAAAAACCGAGGCAAGAGGATTGTTTGAGCCCGAGCTGGAGGTTGCTGTGAGCTATGATGCCATTGCACTGTACCCAGGGTGACAGCGTGAGATTCTGTCTCAAAAAAAAAATAAGGTGGGGGGGATTTGTAGCTGGGGCCACAAGAACCTCCTGACAATATTGGAAATGCTGTATAGAGAAGACATTTGCAAAACTGGAACTAAAATTTATGCATTCTAAAAGATACAGAATTTGATATAATACAAAAAATGACTTTGTCATAGTCAAAGTAATAAAAAGAGCCATATGTTTCATTTTGCAACTTGGAGACTGACTCTCATTAGAAGTTTAACTGGGAGTTTGGATATTCTCGGGTGTTTGAGACACTGCTCTTCTAAGCCTCTGAGTCAAATATTTTTTGCTACAATATTTCAAATTATACTGTGACCCATGTGTTTTCAGAAGTCTTTTTGTGTGTGTGTGTATGTGTGTGTATATACACACATATGTATGTATCCATTTTTATATATAATATAAATTATATAAACATATAATTATATATAAGTCATTAACATATAATCTTATAACATAAATTATATACATATAATTTTTAAAATATATATAAGTTGTATGTATATATGAACATAATTTTATATTATGTAGTCACTCCACTTATGGTCACTTTAAGGACAACCAGTGTAGGAAAATCTAAGTTTTGAGGTGGTTTACTAGAGGGTGGGGTCAAATATTTCTTATAAAAAAAGCAAATAAATTTTGCCACTCTTTCCTGCCTTTAACTAGGTTTTGACATACTACTCAATTTCTTTAAAAGCCAGACCTTTCTGCTTAGACATTCTGTTGCATTTCCAATGTCTGGGAAGTGATGGTGAATAGTAACTCCTACCTGAGAATGATAGACTCAGAGTTACACTGTCTGTATCATTGAGACACTAGCTCATATAAATTGATATTGACTCTTTTCACTATAACTGAAGCCATGGAGAACATGAAGTAACTTAAAAACACGAAAGCATAAAAAAACACAGCTTAAATATTCACTTCCAAATATCATTACTTATTCTACATTTTCTGAGGAGTTATTATTATGAAGCCCATATTTGATTTCTCAGTGACACAAACTTGAATCACACTCCCCTTAGCCAAGAGTTCTGTCATGTCGACACTGTTGTTTAATATTCCACCTCGAAATGACCTTATCCCATCTCTTATTCACTCGGTGTCTTATTTTACTTTTCTAAAATATTTTTGTCTTCTTCCTCCCCATTTTGATGCTGTATGTGTCTTTAAGCTTGTCTTTGGATTGTCAGTATTCATCTTTGTAAACGTCTAGCCACTTATTCAATTAGTACCTATTAAATTTACTCCTTGTTAATCTCTGTGCCAGGTTCTGGGGCAGAGTTTTTCACCTGGAGCAAGTTGACCTTTTGGGTTGGACAATTTGCTCTGGGGGGATGTCCTGTGCACTGAAGGACATTTGGTAGCATCTTTGTCCTATATCTACTCAGGGCCGGTAGTATCAGTCTTGACAGCCTAAAAGTTTTCCAGACTGTACCCTTGGGCACAAAGTTACCCCACACTGAGAACCACTGTTCTAGTGATACTGTCATAAGCCAAATAAATATTATCTCTGCCCTGATGTACATTGTTCAAATACGTCATCTTCTGTCTAAAATCTCTGCTAATCTATTTCAGGAAAGTAATATTTTCCTCCATTTCTCTCTCATTCTACTTTATATGTATCATTTTTATTGCCTCACACATTTTAAGATGGTAGGAAATTTCTTCAAATATTATACAAAGTCCCAAGTAATACATCAGCAAGAAATTTTACGTCATCTGCTTATCATTTAGGCTACCAATAACCTCTTTAGACTCAAGGGAAAAAACTTCATCTACCCTTTCAGCACAGAACTACACTATTCAACATTCAAAATATATGTTGAATTTAAAGAAAACTGATTACTGGCAATAATGCATTTACTGTTTGGACAATAAAGTAAAAAAGGGGGGACTATAAAATGACTCCCCTTTAATAGGCTTTCTGTTGCATTTGCAATCACTAATAAATGAAGAAAGCTAAGTTTCTTGAATGGAAATTTCCTTGCATCAAAAATGAAAGGACTCTTACCTAGGCATGTTTTTATCTGTAACTATGTGAGTGGGAAGAGAATGAATGTTAATATCTCAATTTTGAGTAGGAAGTTTCACTACCTAGAAAACTAAAGATGAGATATAAAAACAACTAAGGAACTCTAAAAGTTCCATACATATAGTATTTATTTTTACTTCATTTATTTAGGTCAACTGCCATACGTTGGTGAACTATAAGGAGAAAGATACCATTGTAATTGATTTTTTAAAAAATTCTATATCGTGAATCATATCTACTTTCATTTTCTGGAAAATGTGTAGTTTTTTTTTTTAATTTTTTACTATGAGTTTTTTTTTTTTCCAGTAATGGTAGTTCTTTAAAGGTTTGGTCTATATGTGATAAACATGGACAATTGACCTCACTGTGAAAATATAAGAAAAAATATACAACAAATTATTGACATTGATGTAATTTGTGTCACTCAAGTGGCGTATAATTTCTAAGTCGACAGGGCACATACTTTTTAAGTTTGTTGAATACATGCATAAATAACTTTAGTTGTAGGCAGGAATACCTGATGTGGCTGAAAGGAAAAAGATAAAAAAAATGTTTAGCATCAGGGGAAGGGCACACTTATAACTTTGGCTCAATCTTTATAAAAAACAAAATATGTAAAAAAAGCATTTGCACCTCTATTATTCTGAAATTTAAAAGAATTAAAATTAGTAGATTATGTAAAAAATGTTTAGCCTAGTGATTTTGTTAACATTAGCTACTGTTAAAATTTGAAGAAAGGAAAAAATCTATTATATGCCAAATCTACATGAATCTGAATTGAATTGATTTTTGTCTTTATGAAGAGCTGTAAAAAATCCAGATATCCTTTTAAAAATAATTTTGAAATGGAAGCAGAGAAAGTTATTCTGTTATTTAAACTGACTGCATTACTCTGGTACTTCATTGATGTCTGGCCCTGATACAGAATTTTGTTCCCTTGCTACTGTTAAATGATAATTTGTAAGTTTATTATGTGTGGATTTTTAGATTGTCACGAGGGCCTCATTAGTACTCATAATGAGAGAACAAATTAACTAAATTAACTTAGTCTCTTAGGCTAACGTTATGATTTCTGGTGGGTCATGAAAAAAACAAAGCAAAACAGCCCGATATTGAAAAGAAGTATTGTCTTGAGAGTCAGTAAGTATAAGTCTGATTTCATTGCCACTATCATAACCTGGGTAGACTTAAGCTCACTCTTTAGGCTCTTCATAGGAAGAGAATAACCTAATGATCTCTTTATCTCCAATATTTATTACATAGTAGTCTATTTCTGTGCAATTAATACTTACACATTCATTCAGGAGAAGAGAAGCTTGTTAACAACCTGATGTGAAAGGATAGTCCTTCGGGGGAGGGAATCTCCCTAAAAATAGAGCTTGTATACAAGGTATTACTCAATATTCCTGTGATCTGCAACCCTCAAAGACAAAAGGTGGTGACTAGAAATACTTAAAGAAAGGGCAACAAGGCATAGTATTTGCCTATAATACCAAGGGTTTCTGCTACTGAGGAGCAGACTATTGGTACAAGTTAAAACGATGGAAAAGGGCTGAGTCATTATCTCTTGCAAGTTGATTAGTAAATAGTAATTTTCCCAGTAAGGTAGAGCATCCATCAATAACAGATGCTGAATCATTGTAACTGGGTGAAGATGATGGGACTAATACAATGACTTTATTTTTTGAACGTTTTGTTTCAAAACAATTTTAGATTTACAGAAGAGTTGCAAAGATAATAGAAACCAACTTCCCTTTATATCTCCTATAACATGGTAATGTTTATTAAGATTTAAAAAATTAGCATTGTTGCAATACTATTTACTAAATTACACTTTATTCACATTTCACTAGTTTTCCTGCCATTGTCTTTTTTCCCCCTATTTTGGAGTTCAGTTGAAAGTATCACATTACATTTTGAGTAATAATGTTTTAACCCCTACGTTATTGTCATGCTTTTAAGAAGAAAAACCTCTGTCTTCTCATATTCATTAGTACAATACACCCATAAATATTTGCATATTACCTGGTAAAATTGTGACCCAAAAGAGCAGAATAAAGAAAAAAAGATGAATCTTCATGGTAGAGAGTTTCTTAGAAAAAAAAAATTGTCTACAGATCTTCTTTTTCAAGTCAGTTGTTTTGAAATAAGGAAACAGAGATCATTTTATTTATAGATTCTCCAGGGAAGTACTTTTAACTACTGAGGCTTACCAAGAGCAAGAACATTTGTATGCTTGGTTGAATATTGCCACGCTCAAAGAATGTGGCCAAAGAAATGATTATTCATAAAAGTAAAACCTGCTTGTGTTACCTTGAATAGACTTGCATAGAGAAACAATCTTAAAGGGGCTTTTATAAGGGCTCTCTGTTTGGATTGCTAAAACATCAAGGTGAAAAGCCAACAGCAATTTGATCCTCTATTTATTTTATACACACTGCTAAATATTCTATGCCCTAGTATTGAATTATTGAATTTGTGAATCAGAGGATTTATAGCTAGAAATCTTCATTGATATCATTTTTGTTTTATAGATAAAATAATAAGAACCAAGGAGGTTAAGTGATTTTATTTCAATTAATATAATATGCAATGATTTAAATAATAAAAAAATCCTGCCTTTACTAACATGTGGGATATATGCTACAAAATAAGTCTTTAAGTATATTTATACATTTTATAATAAATCATTTGATTTCAAAACTTCATATTTAATATTTTTAATTTTGCTTATGGAGTTGAAAGTTCCATATCTGATCCAATTTTCATGGTTGCAGAATCAAATGAGGGAGGAATAACTAGAAGTTTTGCCCAATATGCAGAAGCTGATCCCATAAAGAAAAGCAATTATTCAATTCTCTCCTACCACAGAGTTAACCGAAATTCTAGGACATTGGTTCCCAACTTTAGCTACATAAGAATTCCCAAGAGAACTCGTTAAAGCCAGATTGCAGGGTCCCACCCCTAGCATTTCTAATATAGTAGGTCTGGAATGGGACCTTAAAATTTGATTATTTAATAAGATCCTGGAATCCTAATGCTACTTAAAGGGGTCACATATTGCTCTAGGAAACCTGATACACTCGTTTTATAATGCCCCCAACTTTATAGAGTTGTGGAATCTATAGCAGAGATTTATAAAGAATTGAGGCAGTTCTAATCAAATACACTCACGTTACAGGTAAGCAAAGCAAAATCAAGATAAATCAATGTACTTGCATGGCAATGGCAATCCTTTACAGAAGATGCTTCATATAATAAAGTATAAATAGAAACTTCAGAATCAAATCAAATGTGAGAAACTGATTTAGCTGTGTTTTCTTTCTGGGAAAGAACAAATTGAGAATGTAGCATCAGCTGATTGGAGGTTGACCACTTCAATACAGCATTTATTTGATGAATATTATTAAGCACTAAAATACAGAATTTAGCTACTGATAGCTAATTCATTCCACTGCAGTCAAAAAACATACAAAATACTAGGCAAGGATTTCTACTAATGAGAAGTAATCTATTGGCATATGTTAAAAGAAAGAATATAGTAACTAGATCCCTAACACTGAGTCCTTTACCCTTACCGGTTAGTTAGGCTAAGAAAAAAAGGGAAAAAAGATATTCCAAGTAAGTGTTAACCAAAAGAGAACTGTGGTGATTACACTAACATCAGATAAAACAGGAAAAAAATGCTACTAAAGACAATGGGGGATATTGTAAACTAAAATGCTCAATCCACTAAGAAGATATAGTAATATACACATTTTTATACTAAGAGTTCCAAAATGCCTGAAGCAAAATATTACAGAGTTGAATGGAGAAATAAATAAGCAATAAAAAATAGTTGGGAATAGTAATACCCCAATTTTGATAATAGATTCAAAAACTAGACATGTCAGCAAAAAAAGAGAAAAATTAAACAGCATTATGAACTAACAAGACAACTCTATAACATTTCACCCATGGAAACAAATACACATTCTTCTTAAGTTAATATGCAACATTCACCAGAGTAGCCATAGATACAGAACACGCATCAATGTAAAAATATATATGCAATGTTCTCTGACTATATTAGAATAAATTAGAAATCAGTAACTTAAGAAAAATGGAAAATTCACAGATATGAGGAAATTAAGTAATATTCCCCCAAATAACTAGCATCTCAAAAGTAAATAAAAGGCAAATTAGAATATACTTAGGATAAATAATGAAAAACACTGCACTAATACTTACAGGATAGAGTGAGCATATAAAGAAATTTAAGAGGCCCCAAATAGTCAAAATAGTCTCAAAAATAAAGAAATAAATTAGAGGACTCAACTTTCTAATTTCAAAACTTATGACCAAGCTACAGAAATCAAGACAAATATGTAACTGGCATAGAACAGAAAAATCAATGGAATAGGATTTTGAGTCTCAAAACGGAACCATACTTCTATGTGAACTGATTTTTCATAAGGGACCCAGGATAAATCTAGGGGGGAAAGAGTGATCTTTTCAACAAATTGTGAGGGGATAATGGCATCCCCATATAAAAAGAATGAATTATGACTCTTACAAACATATATAAAAATATAATTCAACATTTTGAATTATATTTAGCTTTTAGAGCTAAAACTATAAAATTGTTTTTAGGAAATATAGTTTTAAATCTTCACTATTTTGGGTTTCTTATAATTGTTTTTTAACATATGACACCAGAGTTTAAGCAACAATAACAAAAAGGAAAATTGGACTTCCTCGGAATTAAAAGTTTTGTACTTCAAAGAGAACTCTCAAGTAAAAAGACAACTAGAGAATAGAGAAGTATGTGGCTGGCTGACTGCGTTGGCTCATGCTTATAATCCTAGCACTCTGGGAGGCCAAGGCAGGAGGATCATTTGAGCGCAGGAGTTTGGGACCAGTATCAGTAGATAAACAAAGGGTGACATATCCAAATGATGAAATATTGTTATCCATAAAGTACTGATACAGGTACAGCATCAATGGATCTTAAAAGCATTATACTAAGTGAATTAAAATCAGACACACAAAAGGCCACCTAGTACCGATATGAAATGTCAGATGAAATGAATAGTCAAACCCATGCAGATAAACAATAGTAATTTCCAGAAAATAAGGAGATGACAGGGCTTGTAGTGACTGTTTAAAACAAGTTTTCTTTTTGGAATGGTAAGAAAGGCCTCGGAATTAGATAGTGAGGATGTTTGTACAATATTGTAAATGTACTAAAAATCTACCAAATTATACACTTTAAAATGATTATATGAATTGTATCAGAATTTTGTCATACCAGAAAAAGAAACCTTGAAAGGAATGGGAATATAAGGGCTTAGTTCTTTTTGCTTTTGTCACACAAGGAAATAGTGAGACTCTTCCTCCTATTGCTGCTGCTTCAAAAAATCACTTAGTGTCGAAGCTAAGTGATGAGCTTGTCAGAAGAATTATTAAAAGAATAATATTTCTACCTCTTTACTTAGGCAACTTGTGATGTAGGCCTAATCCACAGATAATTTAGAAATTGCTCCACAAATCAAATGTAAAGATTGCTGCTCCACCAAATGTTGAAATTGTCATATCTACCATCACTGTCCAGCTACCTTTTAATTTAGGCAATTAACATGAGTTTTAGTGTCAGTTACAAATAATAACACTTATTTATTTCTGAGCAGTTACTTTGAATGAGTTGCTATAGTCATTACGTACACTTTCTTAGACAACTCAAAACAATACTTATAAGGAGTTATGTTTCCCTTCTAGATTAAGAAACAAAAGAAAAGAAGTTTTAAATAACTTCTCCAATATCCTATAGTAATTGAGATGGAAATTATTAGACTAAGACCAAATTATTTCTCTTTTACATATTTCTCTTATCTCATCTGTAAGATGTGGTTATTGTCCTAGATTTTTAAACTTTTAAAACTGCAATGATCTGGGAAGCAAACTCAGCTGTACCCTTGGGCGCTGTAGAGAACCACGATACAAAAATAACCTAATTACAAATTCTCCAAGGGACTACATAGCTCTTTTGAATCTCAGAATCCTCCCCATTTTTCTGGGAAAGCCTGACTTTATACACTCACGATGATGAGGTTCACAGATGGAGAGAGTTTTAGTGGGAAGCAAATTGTTTGGTACAGGTGTTTGTTATATTCTCCTTGCTTCCAAGGAATTTCAATAAGAAAAAGACTTTGTCTTCTTTTCTCAATATATTATTTAATCCAATGAAACATCAAAAAGCTTAAAAATGTCAGATTTACTTTTGCCTTATCAGAATAACAGCCCCTTTGATTTTCCTGCAAAAAGGTTTTGATTGTATGTGTGTACGTATATGTAAGGACTCTCCGAAGTAGAGTTTATATATATTCAAGTCCAGCTTGAAGGATAAAAAGGTAAAAAAAAAAAAACAAACAAACAAAAAAAAAAACTGGAACATATTGTGGTAGGTGAACATATGGAAGGAAGCAAGAAATCATCGAGGATGGGGAAATTCTCAGAGATAAACCCCCATTGAGCTGCTGGACTCTGAGTTTATGACGAATGCAAAGCAGGGCAAACACCACTGAGGGGTCCGTTAGCACAGGGAGACTCCATTGTCTCTATAGACCAGTCCCCAGCTACAAAAATTGTAGAAATCTGATCTTATAGTTCGATCTCCTACCACATGTAACTAAAGTAATGCCCAATAAAATAGATTTTAAATTATAATGACGGATTCAAATGTTGGAATTAAAAAGGTATATAATTATATGACTTGGGGCCCAGACACGGTGGCTCCCTCCTGTAATGCCTGCATTTTGAGAGACCAAAGTGAGAGGATTGCTTGAGGCCAGGAGTTCAAGACCAGGCTGGGAACCATAGAAAACCCTATCTCTATGTAAATAAAAACATGACCCAGGAGTGATGGCACAGGCCTGCAGTCCCAGCTACTCAGGAGACTAAGGGAAGAGGATTGCTTGAGCCTAGGGGTACGAGTCAACAGTGAGCAATGGTCATGCCCCTGCACTCCAACCTGGGAGACAGAGCAACACTTGTCTCTTAAAAAAAATGATTCTACTATTTTGGTCAGTTCTTGAGGATTGCAATGATCAGTATCTCATTCATCAATTCTTTCTTTACTGTTTTCAGAAATACTAGGCACAAGCATATTAAGAATTGTTAAATCTTTGATAAATGTTTACAAGTAGCTATTACAGAATCTGCATAGTTTCAGGCATTCCCTATATGACATAGCTTACCCTAAAATAAAATTTGTAGCTAAGGTAAGGCCTCTAGCTATATGAGTTCTGCTGCCTAACTATCCCTGTCCCCTACTACATTCTGAAGTGCACCTTTTCTAGTTACTAAAAGTTCACTGTCCTTTTCTTTCTCTCTGGGTACTGGTTTGGGGCATCCCACAAGTTTTGTTATATTGCATTTTCATTTTCATTTGTCTCAAGATAGTGTCTAATTTACCTTGCAAGGTCCTCTTTGTGACATTGGTTGTTTAAAAGTGTGTTTACTTTCCACATATTTATGAATTTTTCAGTTTTCCTTTTGTTATTGATTTCTAATTTTATTCCACTGGGACAGATACTAGTATAATTTCAATATTCTTAAATTTTATAGTGTGTTTGTGCCCTAACAGATGATCTATCTTAGAAAATGTTCTGTGCGTATTCAAGAAGGATATGTATTCTATTGTTGTTGAGTAGAATGTATGTGTCTAATAAATCAAGTAATCGATAATGCTGCTCAGTCCCATGTTTCCTTATTGATCTTCTGGTCTGTTGATTAATTCATTTTTGAACATGAAGTGCTGCAGTGTCCTGCATTAATTGCATCATTATTTTTCCCTTCAATTCTATCAATATTTGTTTTATATGTTAGTGTGCTTTGCTATTAGGTGCATATCTATCCATCTATTTCCGATCATTGTATCTGCCTAGTGAATTGTCATTTATCATTACATACGTTTTTTTCCTGCCACAATAGGATTTTACTCATAGTTTATTTTGTCTGATATATTTATGGCCTTCTCTGCCTCTATTGGCTGCTATGTATTTGCTTGAGATTTGGCTGCTATTTATTTGCTTGAGATTTTTATTATTTTTATTTCTGTTTTAGCTTATTTATTGTCTTTATATCTAAAGTTAGTCTCTTATAGATAGCTCAGAGTCTTTTTTATTCTTTTTTGCAGTTTATGGCTGGCGCTGGGTTTGAACCTGCAACCTCCGGCATATGCGGCTGGCGCCCTATCCCTTTGAGTCACAGGCACCACCCAGCTTTTTTATTCTTTTACTACTGATTCACTGCATGTCTTTTTATGGGGAAGTTTAATCCATTTATATTTAAAGTAATAAATGATAGGGAAAGATTTACAAGTGCCATTTTAATAATTATTTACTATATGCCTTATAGTTGTTTCATTTCTTTTTTCATTTAATTTTGAAGTGTCTTACTTTCTTCTTTTCTTTTTTTTTAATTCTTTGGGATTCATTTAGGGTAAAAGAATTAGGTACACTGATTGCAGTTGTTAGGTAAAGTCCCTCTTGTAATTGTGTCCCACCTCTAAGAAGTGTGCCATATACTGTGACACCCCGCAACCTAAGAACAATGTGTTCCACCTCCATCCAGGTTCATACAAAAGAGGTAAAGTCTCCATCTTTTTTAGTGGATGAATAGTATTCCATGGTATAGATATACCACAGTTTGTTAGTCTTTTTCTAGGTTGGTGGGCATTTAGGCTGTTTTCACGTTTTGGCTATTGTAAATTTAGCAGCAATAAACAGTCTAGTACCAACGTCCTTATGATAAAACTGTATTTTTTCTTCTAAATAGATGCCTAGTAATGGAATCAAATGGGATATCTAATTTGAGTTCTTTGAGGAGTTTCTATACTTCTTTCCAAAGAGTCTGTATTTGTTGGCAGTCCCACCACTGGCGTAAAAGTGTTCCCTTCTTTCCACATCTGCTCCAGCATCTGCAACTTTGGGTCTATGTGATGAAGGTTATTCTTGCTGGGATTTGGTGATATCTCAGGGTGGTTTTGATTTGAATTTCTCTGATGATTAAGGATGATGAGCATTTTTTTTCATGTTTATTAGGCATTCGTCTGTCTTCCTCAGAGAACCTTCTGTTCATATTTCTTGCCTTGTTTACCCTTTTTCTGTTGATTATTTTTAGTTCTCTGTAGTTCTAGCTATCAACCCTTTGTCAGATTGATACCCTTAAAATATATTTTCCTATTTTAAAGGTTGTCTTTTTGCTTCACTTGTGTCCTTAGCTGTGCAGAAGCTTTTCAGCTTAAGTCACATTTTTTAATTTTTGTTGTTGTTACAGTGGCTACTAAAGTCTTTGTCATAAAATCTTTCCCCAGTCCAACATCATCAAGAGTTTTCTCCACACTTTTTTCTAAGATTTTTATCATTTTGGATCTTTGATTTAAGGTTTCTTAGTCATCTTGAGTCAATTTTTGTAAGGGGTTAAATATGTGGGTTGAGTTTCACTCTTATATATGTGTTTATCCAGTTCTCCCAGAACCATTTGTTGAATAGTGATTCTTTCCCTCCTGTATGCTTTTTTGGTTTATCAAAGATCATATGGCAAGTAGAGATTGGTTTTGTCTCTTGCTTTTCTATTTTGTTCCATATGTCTTTGTCACTATTTTTGTGCCAATACCATGCTGTTTTGATTACTATGGATTTGTAATACAGCCTGAAGTCTGGTAGGGTAATGCCTCCAACTTTTTTTTTTTTAATTTTTTTATTACTAAGAATAGCCTTAGCAACACAGGGATTTTCTGGTTCCATACAAAACAGAGTGCTATTTTTTTCTAGTTCTTCAAAATATTATGTTGGTATTTTAATGGGGAATCTGTAGATTGCTTGGGCAGAATAGATATTTTGACAATGTTGATTCTTCCTAGGCAAGAGCATGGTATGTTCTTCCATTTGTTAATGTCTTGTGCAATTTCTTTTCTTAGGGTTTCATAATTCTCTTTGAAAGATCTTTCACCTCTTTTGTTAGGTATATTTCTAAGTATTTCATTTTCCTTGAAGTTACTACAAAGAGAATTGTGTCCTTGATGTGCTTCTCAACTTGGCAGTTATTGGCGTATATAAAGGCGTATATTATGGACATTGATTTTATACCCTGAGTCTTTACTGAATTTCCTGATCACTTCCAGGAGTTTTGCGGTTGAGTCTCTGGGGTTTTCTAAGTATAAGATCATATCATCAGCAAAGAGTGAGAGTTTGACCTCCTCTGAATCCACCTGGAGGCCCTTTATAGACTTCTCTTGCCTGATTGCATTGGCTACAACTTCTAAAACCAAGTTGCATAATAGTGGTGACAGTGGACATCCTTGTCTATTTCCAGTTCTAAGTGGAAAAAATTTCAGTTTTACACCATTCAGTATGATGTTAGCTGTGGGTTTGTCATAAATGACTTTAATCAGCTTAAGATATGTGCCAGCTATGCCAATTTTCTTAAGTTCTTGTTAAAGTGACTTTTGTAAAATGTTTTTTCTGCATCTATTGATAGTATATATGATCTTTGTTTTTGCTTCTATTGATATTATGTGTTACACTTATGGATTTACATAGGTTGAACAAACCTTGTATCCCTTGGATAAAGCCTACTTGATGGTAGTGTATAATTTTTTAATGTGTAGCTGCAATCTATTAGCTAAGATTTTGTTGAGTGTATAATGAATTCATTAGTAAAATTGGTCTGTAGTTCTCCCTTTTGTTTGGGTCCTTTCCTGGCTTTGGAATCAAGGTGATGTTTGCTGCATAGATATGTTGGGAAGGTTCTTGCTTTCTCAATGTTTGGAATAGGTTGTGCATTATGGGTACAAGCTCTTCTTTGAAGGTGTGATAGAATTCTGATATGAAGCCATCTGTTCCTGGGCCTTTTTTTGTTGGAAGCTTTTTTAATGTTTCTGAAATCTCAGTGCTTAATATTGGTCTTCTCAAGACATCTATTTCTTCCAGGTTGTGCCTAGGAAAAGGGTGTGATTCCACATATTGATCCATTTTCTACATTATCAAATTTCTGGGCATAAAGTTTTTGGTAGTAGTCAGAAATAATCTCTTGTATCTCTATGGTAGCAGTTGTTATTTCCCTCTTTTTGTTTCTGATTGAGGTTATTAAACCTCAATATTTCTGGTTAATCTGGCCAATGGTTTATTGAGTTGAGGTGACCTCGGGTCCAATATCCCTCTGAAAGGAGTGTGTAAGAATCTTTGGTGATATTTGGAATATTTTCATTTATGATATCCTCTAGTAGGGCTTCCATTCCTCTGGGGCATTCTTCTTCCCCTTCTAGGATACCTATAACACATATGTTTGAACACTTCATGAAGTTCCATAATTCTGTCAATGAGTACTCTTCTCTCTCTCTCTTTTTTCTATCTTTAACTGCCTGAATTAGCTCAGGAGCTTTAGTCTCTACCTCTGAGAGTCTTTCTTCTGCATGGTCTAATCTGTTACTGCTACTTTCTACTGCATCTTTAAGTTACTTGATTGACTGTTTCAATTCCTTAAGTTCCACTATATATATTTTTATATTCTTCTCATCATCTGTTATTTGATAATGTTTTTGGATTTCTTTTTGGTTATTTTAAAGCTCCTCAGCAATTCCCTTCATTGTTTTTACCATTCATATTTTAAATTCCACTTTTGTCATTTTGAACGTTTCTTTATAGGTGGAATCCTCTGCAGTAGCTACCTCATGATCCCTTGGGGGTGGTTGCTTTGTTCTGGTTTTTCATGTTGCCATGATTTTTCTGCTGTTTCTTCCTCATGCGTGTTTTCTTTTCATCTGTTTCCTTGTCCTACTTTTTCCTTTCACTGCCTCTGCTCTTTAAGTTACCATGCCTCTGACCTAAAGGTGTTGAAATGTCCCTTTGGTAAAGGGCTAAAAGGACAAGGTGAAGAGCAAGAAGGTATGAAAGACACAAAAAGAGAAAAGATAAAGGAAAGGGGGTGAGTAAAATGGAAGTTTGACAAAAGGAAGAGAGGAACAGAAAGAGAGAGACAGGAGTTATAGTGATATGCATTAGGGTACTTTGACCCACATTTGAAAATCCCAAGCTCTGGGGGGCTGGGTTGGGTGGGTCCCTTGACATCTACAGCTTTTTGTCAGCCTAAGCAGATACAGGACCTCTTCTTCACCAAATAGAGAAGAAAAACAACAATACTATAAATCAAACCAAAACAAACAGACAAAAGACCATAAGCCTTAAGATTTAAGGATTAAAATTGGGGGGAAAACAAATAACAGGAGCAGAAAAAAATAGCAAAAATGAAGCCCCTATTTTTAAGGCAACAATGAAAATTACATTTATGTGAGAAAAACAAAGAAAAATGTAGGGGGAAAAGTTGAAAAAAATCCTTTTAATAAGAAAAAATCTATCTATCTGTCTATCTATCTATCTATCTATCTATCTATCTATCTATCTATCTATCTATCTTGTTGAATATTGCCCGGCATCAGGTGACCTTTTGGGGTATGAGATGATAATCACGGTGCTGATACAGCTGAATAAGAGGAGACTGGAAGCCCTGTTGACTTCTTTGCCCTCAAAACCCACAGGGTTAGAAGCCTGAATCTCTCCTCAGCCCACTTAATAGACACATCTTGACCTTTTCAACTGTGTTCCTTGGTTAAGCAATGGGTTTCTCAGGAAAACATGTGTCACTCAGATCTCTCCAGAACTGGCTGCCCACTTATCAGATGTGCCTGAACTGGCTTTGCACTAGGACCCTGAGGGCCAACCTTTCCCCCACTGGCTGTGCCTGGTCTACACCTGAACAATGAAGCTCCATTCCACACTGGCAGCTCATTCCTGGCCTCTGGATGCTGTTCAAAGTCACTTGCTCACTTGCCTAATGTCTCCTATGGTAACTCAACCAAGGGCCCGTGTCAAAAAAAAAAATCCCCCGAGGAAGCCTTCCCTGTCTGTAAACTCTCATCACTGGTGTAGCTGCTGCTGCCATTGCAGCAGAAGCCATAGTTGGCCAAGGGCAAATGCGTGCCACTTCTCCACTGCTTTTGCCATCCTCTTGGGGTCCTGAGCTTTCCTGCTGCCTCCTTGTGTCCCAGAGGAATGTTTCTGGGTAAATCCCCAAGCCAGAAGTGCCTGGAGTCTTCTCTTCCCAATGTCACTGCGCCCAGTTGCAAAGAAGCTGTCTCTAGGCCACTATCTTGCTCTGCCGCTCTTTTCTCATTTTCTTTTGTATATTTTCTTTCATTTTATTTTTTTTTAATTTTTTTTTTATTTTTTTGAGACAGAGCCTCAAGCTGTCACCCTGCATTAGAGTGCTGTGGCATCACAGCTCACAGCAACCTCCAATTCCTAGGCTCAAGCGAGTCTTCTGCCTCTGCCTCCCAAGTAGCTGGGACTACAGGCGCCCACCACAACGCCCGGCCATTTTTTGGTTGCAGCCGTCATTGTTGTTTGGCGGGCC
>CAUYRH010051604.1:0-30898 GCA_963574655.1 Perodicticus potto
AAAAAAAAAAAAAAAAAAGAGATTCTTGTTTGCTGCAGATATCTGGCCTGAGTTTTTGTATCCAGTCAGCCAACCTGTGTGTCTTTAGAGAACAATTCAAGGCATTCACATTAATTCTAAATATTGATAAGCTGGGTAGAATTTTGGGTTTTGTGTTTTTTGAAAGTCCAGTGGACATTTTTAATCCATTCACCACTGCAGAAGTTGGAATTTGATCAAAATTTCTCAGTAAGTTTATTTTTATGGTAGAGGATTGTGCTGGTCATTTTGGAGGATAGGTCTCAGAATATCCTGGAGTGCTGGTTTAGTTACGGCAAATTTCTTCAACGTGTGAATGTCATTAAAGTATTTAATTTCTCCATCATAAATGAAACTCAGTTTTGCTGGATACAGGATCCTAGGTTGAATGTTGTTTTGTTTTAGGAGATTAAAAGTCAATGATCACCCTCTTCTAGCTTGAAAGGTTTCAGCAGAGGTATCTGCTGTCATTCTAATATTCTTCCTCTTGTAGGTTATGGTTTTCCTCTGTCTGGCTGCTTGCAGAATTTTCTCCATCATTTTAACTTTGGCAAAGTTAATTATAGTGTGCCTAGGAGATGTCTTATTCGGGTTGAGTCATGCTGGAGTTCTGAAACTGTCTGCTTTCTGAATTTCATAATCTCTTGGCATGTCTGGAAAGTTCTCCTTTAAAATCTCATGAAGAAGAGCCTCTGTGCCTTGCAAAGCAACTTTGTTGCCTTCAGGGATTCCTATAAGGTGAATTTTAGTTTTCTTCGAATTATCCCAGAGCTCTCTGAGAGAATGATCCATTTTTGCTCTCCATTTCTCTTCCTCTTTGAGTATTTGGGAGCATTCTAAAGCTTTGTCTTTAATGTCAGAAATCAATTCTTCTGCTTGCTCCATTCTGTTACTGAGAGATTCTACTGTATTTCTCAGATCTTTGAGGGCTGCGAAATGCTTGTTTCAGTGTGTCAAAATCTTTGGTGATTTTATCTTTGAATTCATTGAATTCTTGAGACAACTTTTGAATTGCTCCTTTAATTTTTAATTCCAACTCTACCTCCATTCTATTAATCTTATTTGCAATTCAAACTCTGAATTCAATTTCTGATATCTCAGCCATTTGTCTAAGAATGGGATCTTCAATTGTAGCCACCATATCATTCCTTAGGGGAGTTGATCTCCTCTGGTTATTCATGTTACCTGAGTTTTTCTGCTGATTCCACCCAATGATTCTTTTACACCGTTTTGCTAGATGAGCAGAGAAGGTGAAGTTGGGTTGGGGGGTTCCTGGAATAGTGATTAACCAGCCCTTCACCCAAGAGCTGTGACTGTTGTCTGTACCTTTTCCCCTAGAGCTTTGCAAAGGACCCGTGCAGTGCTACACCCTGAGACACTGGGAACTTACTTGGTGTGAGGCTAAGTGGTTCTGTCTAGTTTTCATCTGGTCTCTGTCCTACACTAGTGAATCAGTTACTCTGGGTTGGAGTTTCAGCTATGGAGAAATAGCAGCAATTAAGTCACCCTGCCCCCCATGGGCAACAACTGGAAAAGGAAAATTAAACCTTCCCACAACCACACACCCAGGGTACCACTTTGCATGGTCTTCTGGTGATTGGTCCAGTTTGAGAGATCCAAATCAATTGTCCCAGACAGCATCTTATCTCAAGTCAGGGAGCTCAAAAGGTATCTGGCAACTAGATAGCAGGGGTCTGCTGACAGCTTGAGTATGACTCATTCTGGTGCTCCATGGAGTCAGAAGTACCCCGCCCCCCAGGAAATGAGTTAGTCTGGGAAGGTTGATGCCTCCTTCTTCACCTTGTACCTCTGTCATAGCCAGACAGAGGTTATGACCCCTGCAGGGCTATGACCCAGTTCCCTCCAATGAGGAGATGCTCCAGGGGTTTGTGCCTGCCTAAGTCACAGGGAGATCTTACATCTCTTTGGCTGGGCCTCTGCACTCTGCCACCATCTGGCAGGGAAGCTGAGGCCTGACAACCTCAGGTGGTTAATGGAAGCTGGGGCGGTTCACTCAGTTCCAGTCCCATCCCTGATTGATGTTGCTGACACTTATATTTGGGCAGAATTTGTGATTCTATCCTGGCTATATTCCCCTGTGGACCAGGCACTGTTTGAGTTCACAGAAACTGTGACTCCACTCCAGTCTGTGCCACTGCCCAGAGCTGGAGCTTCTGTTTCCCCTACAGTCTGTGTTGGGGCGGGTGTGGCTCACACTCTGCTCAGAGTTCCAGCCTTGGCCTGGCTGCCTTTGTCTCAGCCTGATCCCCTGAGGGCTGGATGTTTCTTAGGCTAACTAAAGAAGTCCACTGGCTCAGCCCTGCCCTGGGAGTATGCCATCTCTGTGCATGTGTCTTCAATTCTACATTGAAGACAATCCACCCTGCTCTGCCCAGGCTGATATCACCTCAAGCATAAACTTTGCTCACAGGGTCTGCATTACCTTCCCAGATCTATTCTGCCAGTGTCTGCCACTGGAGAAGATGCCCAGCTTTCTCTGGTTGCCCAGAGAGATAGAGAGTGTCATTTCAAAATATCCCCAGGGGTGTGAGCCCTATTGTTCCTGATGCTGCTGCTGCTGCTCTGTGCTGGGGGGCAGGGGACATTGCCTGTCCCTTTCCCATATGGTTCCTTCAGTCCACCATTTCCTCCTTATCCCTGTGCCGCAGAATCAGCACAGACCTGCAACAGCCCATGCCCTGTCCACATCTCTTGAGAAAATGCCCAAGAATCTGGACTTCATGGGGAACAGGCTTGCAGACCTCTGGGTGAGAGTGGAGGGGAGTGCTGGGAGTTCAGAATTTCAGGTTGGGAATATATACAGTTTTATGCCTGGCAGGAGAGTGCCATGGCATCCTAGTAGGGGAAGGAGGTCCAGTTTTTAGAGGGTCTCTCCCATGGGATAAAATGGGAGGATGTTTTAACTCTGCTCACTTGTTTGTAGAAGGTATACTATGAGCCATTCTCGTGGGGGATAGGAATCCCATCCACTTGGCGATGGATTTTGTACCTTTTGTTTATATCCTTGGGGGTCACAGATCACCTCAGCAGGGTTGATATCCGTTCTTCAGCCTTCTCTCTTGGCTCAGCTGCAAACCATTAGCTTACTTGCTAAACTTCTGTCCTTTAACTCTCCTTCCGGACGGAAGCCTCTGTGGAAAGCTGGCTCCAGTCAGCCATGTTTCCTCTGCCCCCCACCCCCTGAATCCAAATTTTATAGGCCCTAAAACTTATACAATTTGGAATGTGGCATAAACACTCCAAATTTTCATAGAATCCCTATTTGTGGAAAAGAATGTAAAGTAGGCATGAGGCCTTGGAAGGGGCTGTGCTGGTGCATGGCTTGGAAACCTTAGCCCTGCTGGCTTTGTGCTAACTCTGCTTTCACATTTCTCTATGCACTTAAAATTAATTTCTTTAAATCCAGTAATGCTTACTCTTATTGGTTATAATTCTATGGGTTTTCACACGTGCCTACTTAGATTCTTGTAACCACTATGATGAACAAGGTATAGAATGAGTTCAGCACTGCAAGGAATTCCTTGTGTTGCCACTTTATATCCAGACTGTCCGTACCTCTTATAAATTCTGTCTTTCTTGCTAGATGGTAACAAACAATAGCTTCGTCCCCCTGTATCTCTACCACAATGCTCTGTGGGCAGTGGGTACCTGGTAAGAGTTTGTTGTTAATGGCAATGAGAAAGATGACATTTATTTTTACAGCAAGAGTAGATTTCTAATAATAAATGAAGATGTTAAGTATATTCCTTGATAAAGATTAGATGGGAAACCTTTCATTAGAACCTTTCCCATTAGATGGGAAACCTTTCACAAAATTTTAAAAATAACTGTATCTTGTTTGAAACCCTCAGTAGTGAAGTTTGTAAAATTCAATTGGTTTGGGCTCCAAACCTTTGCTTCACTTAACTGGCACAGCTTTATGCCTTGAACATGTAATGTCTAATAAATATTTGGTGATTTAAATTGGTGAGCTACTATAACTAGGTGAAATAGAAGTTACTAAGGCCAAACTCCAGCTAGAATTTTTAAAAAAACATACCTTTTGATATGAAGTGAGTTGAGAAAGGTGAAGAGAAAGTCTTTTGTGGAAATGTCAATCAAGATGTTAAACAACCCTATTGTAGCCTTAATTCCCCAGTATCCAAAATGATCTTCTATGGTATAGATGTTCTATGGCTCAATCTTGATCAAGCTCATCTACAGTGAATGTATACCCAAATTACGTGTTTTGGCAATAGAATCACCACTACTAGGCCTTAAATTTTCACTTTATCAGAAATTGAAAGTGGCTTTCCAAACAAGGAAAGGAGGAAGCAAAATGGGTCTCATTTCCTTAACAGCTGATGATGAATTGTTTTCATATCACTGCTCACCTGACCTTCAGCAGGAGATAATTGTGCTGTGGTTTTGCTCATTGCAGAGCAAGGGAATGGTCACATAACTGGGAATTCCAGATAAAAGCCCAATTAATCTTAAAATAGTTCCTTATAGAGTGAAGAGAAGACACTAAGAAAGCGTAGACTTTAGCTCCCCTTGCATCTTCTCTCACGGTGATTAATCGTATTAACCAGTGTGAATATACAGCCTGGGAGGAAGGTCAGGAGCTCTGTTCCCCTCTGTCTTCCTTCCAGTTACCTGAAAATCTAACCATCAGAGTCTCACCATCAACCAGGTGTTTTCCTCATTTCGCTGGACAGCAAACAGAAGGGCTGGTGAAACTTTGAGGAGAAGGCAGTCTCAGCAACAGCTGGCAGCCAGCCAACCCAGAGCTCTCCAGAGAATTGAAGACATTTTTAGCACCATCTATAGGCCTGGGGATTTGAAACAGTGCAATCATTCCCCAAAGAGAAGCACAGGTTTACAAAGTGCCATCTTTCATAATAGTACCGTACAATGTATTTTAAAGCTGGCTAACGGTTGCTTTATTCACCTTTATGTGAAAGATTTATCTGTGTAGGCCAGACTTCAGGCTGTGGATTATTTACCATTGTGTCTAAAATGATAAGACTAGCTATTTCTTGTGTTTAATCCTTATGGGGAATTAGGTGGCCATTCCTTTGCCTCTTTGGTTTCACTCTCCTTAATTCCCAGGCATTTACAATCGCCCAAATTGGGTTTGATTAGCATAAGCTAGATTCCCTCAAGAGTCTCCTAATACATTTCTTTTGCAATCAAGTCTCACTTGGATATAGTAAGCCTCTCTTGTTCATCTGGTATGTCACTCAAACAGCTACCAGAGAGAGATGCATAAGGTCATTGGCACTTGGCAACAACATAGAAGTGAGACCATAGCATGAGGGATGGAGACTGGAACAGTAGCAGGAAAGACAAGGCAAAGGGGGACCCTAGAACACTGGCACCTGCCGTGCTTATGAGCCATGCTCACAGACACTGTGTGGGGACAAAATTGATGCCAGGGAGTTGGGATTTTTTAAATTTCTGTACAATTTATCAGATAAAGGAAGATTTTATTAAAATGAACCTCATGGAACCAAGGGCAAGAACCACAGGGTGAAGAAGATTCTTTTTCAAGAGTTACCTCTTTTTTATTTTCATGGTGTTCTTTTGTAAATTTTGTGAATTTTGCCTGAGAACTGCTTATTTTTTTTGGAGAGGGGACTTTATCTGTGGGAATCCTTTGAGATCTAGGTTGAAGTTAGGACTGACAACCTAGTCACCCGAGGAAGCATATTCTGTGCCTACAGTTTTTCAGACTACACAGATAGCATTTGGACTGCAAGCCATGTGAGGACTAGCTAGTGGTTATGCACCTCCACTCAGCTGTAAGATCGAGAGAGACAGGACTAATATCCAGGTACATAAGGAACTCAAATGAGTCAACAGGAACAAACCCAATAATCTCATTAAAAAGTAGGCAAAGGATCATGAATAGATATTTTTCAAGAGAAGACATACAAATGACCAACATATGTACAAGGAAGATGCTTAACATCACTGATAGTCAGAGACCCCCAAATCAAAAACGGAGTGAGAATTTACCCCATTCAGAATGGTTATTATTAAAAAGACAAAAATTTGTGAGGATACAGAAAGAAGGAAACTGTTATACATTGCTGGTGGGAGTATAAACCCCCATAGTATGGCCACAGTGGAAAAAAGTGTTATTTCTTAAAAAATCTAAAAATAGAATCACCATTAGATCCAGCAGTCCCACTATAGAATATCTACCAAAAGGAAAGAAATCAGAACATTGAAGGAATGCCCATGACGCACTCAAAGACAAAGATGCGGACTCAACTTAAATGTTCATCACTGGATGGATGGATAAAGAAAATGTGGTATATATTTAAAATGGAACACTACTCAGTCACAAAAAATTAAATAATGAAATTTATAGCAACATGGATGGAATTGGAGGTAAATATCTTAATTAAAATAAGCTAGGGACAAAATTCTTCATTTAATGAATTTCTAAAAATTTTAGTTGATATTTTAGTTGTCTCAGTTGAGGGATTTGGAAGATCAAGAATTAGCATTCCCCTCTGTGCTTCTGTGTGAACATCTCTCTGTGCTCCTTTCTCTACTGGGTCAGCTAAGCCTGTGTAGGGTTCCAGAGTTCCAGCTTACATGGCTTTCCATGACTAAGGTCTCTGATTCTGATTCTACCTCAGTTACTACCTTCACTGCTATTTGTCGCAACACTTCAGTTCACAAATGAATGTTATTAAGAGAGGAATCTAATTTTTAAGTTATTTGGGAATGTAGGCTACTTTGTCAGAGCTTACTCTGGATTCACTCAGGTGTGGTCAGTGCGTTGGTCCCATGTCGGGAAAGGGAATAGCAGGGCCATGTGCTAAAATCATGGCCATGTTCCTCAGCAGGGCTGTGGGAAAAAGGATTGGGAAGGAACCATAAGACATGTTTAGTATAACAGTCTGTAGGAACAATTCCTTCTCCACTGCCTTAAAAATAAACAAACAAATAAACAATCAAAATCACCAAAAATTGTTGGTCAAGTGTGGTGGTTCATGCCTTTAACCTTAGGATTGTTTGAAGCTGGGATTTTAAGACTAGACTGGGCAATATTGCGAGACTTAATCTCTAAATAAAATTTAAAAAATTATCTGGGCATGGTGGCACACCTCTATAGTCCCAGATACTCAGGAGATACTCAGGAGGTCAAGGCAGGAGGATTGCTTGAGACCAGGAATTTGAGGACACAGCAAGATATGATTATGCTATTTGCTCTCCAGCCTGAGTTACAGTAAGACCCTATCTCTCTGAAAAAAAAAAATAATAAAGAGTTCAATAAGATTCAAGACAGAGATGGTTTCTATCAAATTCTTCCCTTAAAGTGAGATGGATAGTTGTTGTGAAGTGATTATATGATATCCAAAGGAGAGTTCTGCACTAAGACTTAGTATCACTGGCCCTGACCCTGAAACTCAGTTCTCTGTTTATGTCTTTTTAAAGACCATGAGATTATTGCAGCTACTACATGAAATCAAAATAGACTAATCAAAAATAATTTAGAAGCTGCTTTTAGTAAAAGTTGCTTTTAAGTATTATGAAATGTCCAGGAGTTCATTTACAATACAAGTTTGTATTTCCACATTAGTGCAATAATTGAGTAAAATGAGCTATAGCCTTGACCCTTTCTGTTTCTTCAGGTACTGCCGTTTTACAGCTAACCTTCTTAAAAGTTTATAGATGCTGCCTCCCCCTTTTCTGTTTCATGTTTTCTCCTCAGTCCACTCCAATTTCCACCACAACTCTTAGCACTGCACAGAAACTTCATGAATTGTCTGTTTTATCCACTAGAGTAACTCTAGCATGAAAAGCAGCATCTAACTATAATAGGCCCTCAATAAATACTTGTTACAAAATGAATAAATACAATGGAATGCTAACTACTCATTAAAATGATGACATTTATGAAGTTCCTAGTAATATGGCAAAATGCCTAGGATCAAATATTAAATAAGAAAAAAAAAGAAAATTATACATTTCATATGATTGCAACTATTAAAATACATGGAAAAAAGCCTGGAAGGAAATACCCTAAAATGTGGTTTTCTGGAGTGGGATAAGAAATGATCTTTCAGAGAGACCACATGGTAAGATGACTGACATCAGTTGCCAGATCACCTCACAAAGAAGGGAAAGTTTTAGTTGAAAAAAACAAAACATAGCTTAGGTATCATTCTGAGGGAAAAGTGCCAGAACATATTGGAGATTCCATGGGAAGAAGTTATAGAGCAAGATTTGACAGAGATGAACTTGAAGTCCCATGGAATGGAGAATGATTGACTGTTACCCCTAAGCACTATCTACTGTCTCAGAGATTAACTGGAATTGCCAATAAAATTCACACTATTAACAGACTATAGGGCTAGGGAAACACAAAGAATCTCAAAGATTTCTAGCTTCCCTTGTCAACAAAAGACAGGAAATATGCTCACTGCACATGGTATAACACCCCCTACAAATAACTAGGAATTGAGAAACCATCACAAAAAGGATATCTATAATGGAAGTATCCATCCAGAACTAGACACCCATCAAAGTATTCACAAGCAAAGCCAAAGGTTCTTACCCCACACATGCTACAGACACATTCTTAAGATTATGAGTGTGTGTATGTAAGCCCCATCTCAAAAAAAGAATATCCAAAACAAGAAGTGACAGCTGCTCCAGATGAGAGAAAAATCAGTGCAAGAAATCTAGAAGTATGAAATCTCAGAGTGACAGGACACCCTCAAAGGAGCACAGCAGCTCTCTGGCAATAGATCACAACCATAATTAAATACTGAAATGGAAAAAAAGAGTAAAATCTCTAATTGCATCAATCAGAAATGGTAAAGATAAAATAACAACAGACTGTTCAGAAATTCAAAAAATCCTTAATGAATATTACAAGAAAGTATTTTTATTTCACCCCGTGATGAATGGGCTTCTGCTTAACAACAAGCCCTCCTGTGCTGCTGCATCAGGTTACCAAGACTGCCCAGTTAGATACCTTCAACTTCCAGAGCTACTTTATGCAGGTGTCTTTGCCCATTTCCCTGAGATCTTATTTATTCACTGGTCCTATAACCCAAGGGGAAAGGTGTTATATACCTTCCTGGTGGATGGGCCTCAGGTTCAGCTAGAGGGTCATCTTGCCCAGGCAGTCTACTTTGCCATCCCTACCAAGGATGATGCTGAAGGCTTGGTCCAGGTGCTCCAGGTGTTCATAAAGTTTAACCCAGCATGGGAAAGAGTCTGTACTATGCTGATGGATCCCTACTATCTACCCCTTCCAACCCTAGCCATGGAGTTCCCTGCAGCTGAGGTCCTGCTCTCAGCCTTCCACATTTGTAAGTTCCTGCAGGGCAAGTTCTATCAACTACCTTTTGAACGGCCTGTGGAAAGGGTTCTCCTGACTTCACTGCAGAGCACGATGTGCTCAACCACAGCAGGCAACTAGAGAAAGCTATATGAACTCATGAGCAACTGCATCCCCCTGGCCAAGCTGCCTAAGCTCTATGCACAATGGCTGCTCAATGACTGCATCTGGCTGGCCCACTGCTGGAGAAGCCAAGCAGAGAGCAGCCACTATTTCCATAGCCCTGAGGTCACCACCTGCATCTTCAGCTAGTTCTTCGGCACCACCCCATCTGAGAAATAAGGCTTGTCCTTCCTGTTCCAATACATGCATTGGAACTCTGGAGACAAGGGAAGCTTTAATGTAGGCCTGAGTCACCAGGACAGTCTTACCCCTTCAGATGCCAGCCCTGAAAGCCCTGAAATGGAGCAGTTAGTGGAATCCCTCATCCATCACTCCCTCAATGCCATGTGCACAGCACCAGCAGCCCAGCTCTGCCTGGGCGAGCTTACTGTGGTCCAAAAAATCCACACATCTCATCAGCTCTGGCTCAGAAAAGATGAATATATAGATCCTGGAAGACACTCACAAGGTGCAACTCCAGCCTCCGGCCAGTTGCAGCTGCTACTTTAACCAAGGCTTCCACTTGCCCTGCTGCCACATCCTAGCCATGCTCAGTGCCTGCCACCAGGTGCTCCAGCTTGACATGCTGCCTGCTCAATGGGAGACAGGCTGTGCCACAGGTTTAGACAGCATCCTGGGCAGCAAAGTGGAATGAGACTCTGGGCAAGCACTTGGCAGTGACTCACCTCACCGAGGAGGTAGGTTGTCTCTTGCAGCACTGCAGCAAGGAGGACTTCGAGTGGAGGTACAGTACCATGTGGGAACTGGCCGACAGGTGGATCGACCCTTATGAGCAGGTCCAACTCTGATTACTCTCCACACCCAGAGGTGTGCATGCATGTGTACATACTCACATCCACCCTTACACACACACACACTCACACTAGTATATTTTGCGGGTCCTCTTTCCAGAATAATAAGGACCAAGGGTCTTCTAATCTACTATAGCCTGCTACCTAGAAGGTACCTAGCTCCCTAAGACAGAAATCAGCAAATCTTTTCTGTAAATGGCCCCTAACCAAGCAATTCCTGGTCTAAGATAAGAGATTGGGTGGCAAGGGCTGGGGCTTGGCAACAGCTGCCTCAGTCATAAGATGACTCACCTGACCCATCTTTCTTGAGTGACCTGGCCAGGGAGCCTTCCCACAAAGGAAGAGGACCCTCTAAGGAGTTGGCTTAGTCAGGATCCCAGCATTTTTCCCCATTCCTCATCCTGGAGTCAATAAAATTGAATTTTGCACATTCAAAAAAAAAATTTTATCTTCAACTTCAGAGATCCTTTCTTCTGCATGCTCCAGCCTATTACTGAGGGATTCTACTGTATTACAAAGCTCCTCAAATAACTTTCTCATTTCCTTAAGCTGTGCAGTTTCTTTTCTCATTATGTCCAAATCCTTGGAGATTTTGTCTTTGAATTCATGGATTTCTTGCAACACCTTTTGAGCTACTCTTGGAATTTCAATTTCTAACTTTTCTTCTATTCCATTGATCTTATTTGGCATCTGTATTCTCAATTCTATTTCTGACAGTTTAGTCATTTTCCTATGAATGGCATATTCTGTTTCATCTTTGTCATTCCTTGGGGGAGTTGATCTACTCTGATTATTCATGTTGCCGGAGTTCTTCCTCTGGTTCTGACCCATGATTATTTTCTGTAGTGTGGCTATTTAAAGTGGTAAGGTAAGTTTGGATTGGGGGTCCCAGGAAGTAGAGTTAATCTGCCCTAAGCCAATGAGCCAATGTGGGTTTTCTCCTACAGCCTTACAATGGTCCCTTTCAGAACTATAGCCTAAGATTCTGAAGACCTGCTTAGTAAGAGAGTGCAAGATGGCTCTGACCTGAAATCAGCCACCTCTACCCAATCTTAAGGAGTAGAGGTATTAGGTTAGAATATCATCTGGGGATAGATACAAGAATGTGTTTCCCTGCCTACCCCCCATCAGCTGGTGAAGGAGATTCAGTCCTTTCCCACTTTAAACCAACTGCACTCCACCTGGGAGGGACTTGGGTGGACGGCCCAGGTCTAGAGTTCTAAACAGATTGACCCTGACAGTACAATCACTGCTCAACAGAGAGAGCTAAAAGGGTTTCCAATATCCTGATAGTGGAAATACACAGACAGTTCCAACCAGCATACACAATGGGATGGAGCCTGGTCCCCTGCAGTGGGCCATACATTCAGGAAAGATCACTACCTACAGTCAGGACAAAGGCATCAACACCTCTACCCTTGTAATTCTGAAATGGGCCTCAGTTTACCCACCCTTAAAAGTTGAACCCTGGCATCAGAGGCCAGTCCTGGGAAAGTCCAAACCAGACACCAGCGGCTCCACCCTTGAAAGTCTAAACTGGGTATCAGCAGCTCTGCCCTTTAAAGCCCAAAGCAGGTGTCAGCTCCCAGCCATTGAAAGCCTAAATCAGACACCCACACCTCAGCCCTTGAAAGTCCCCCAGTGCCAGTTGGCTGCACCCTTGGAAGTCCAAACCGAGTGCCTGCAGCTCTGCCCTTGAAAGTCCAAACTGGGCACCAGCAGCTGCACCCTTGGAAGTCCAAAACAAGTGCCCCTGGCTCTGTCCTTGGAAGTCCAAACCGGGCACCCCCAACTTAGTCCTTGAAATTCCAATGTGGGTGCCAGCGGCTCTGCCCTTGGAAGTCTAAACCAGTTGTCAGTGGCTCCACCCCCAAAAGTCCCAATAAGTGTGAGCTCACCTGCCCGAGGCAGCCCTAACCTGGCATCAGAGGCTTCGCCCTTCGAAGTCGGAAGGGGAGGGGGCTGTGCCGCCACCTGCAGGGTAATATCTCTGGTATGTCTCTCTCCCAAAGTCCCTCCCTTCCCGTGCCCCCCGCCTCCACTCAAGTCACTGTTTTTGCACTTCTATCCATACAATGCCTAGACTTCCTAGGGAATGGTCACACCCTCTGGGTTCTGCAGTGGGGAGACCTTCAGATGGCAGGGCAAGAGCGGGAAGGGTGTACTGAAAATTCAGGATTGTGGGGGGAGTATTTGTTCAGTTTTATGCTGGGCAGGATGATCCTTAAGCTCACAGTTGGGACCTCTCTGGGGGAGGATGCCCAGTATTTTGTAGTTGTCACCTGTTGGGTAAAATGAGAGGTCTTTTGTCTCCTGTTTGCTTGCAGAGAGCCTGCAGCCAGCCTCCTGCTTGGGGGAGGGCTCTCTCATCCTCGGGTTGCTGGGCTTTGTACCTGGAATTTGTTCTGTAGGATCCTCTTTCTTGGAGACTCAGGTTGCCACAGCCAAGATGATGTGTACCTGTCTATCTTCTTTCCTATCTCAGCTCCTCCTTCAGTTTCAGAGGCCAAATCTATACAGAATCTCTCTTTCTGGTCAGGAACCTCTGACTAAAGTTTCTTCTCATTGGCCATCTTCTTCCTTCTCCCACCCTAGCATTTTCTTTTCTTTTTCTTTTTCTTTGAGACAGAGTGTCACTCTGTTGCCCATGCTAGAGTGCTGTGGCATCAGCCTAGCTCACAGCAACCTCAGACTCCTGGGTTCAAGTGATACTCCTGCTTCAACCTACCTAGTAGCTGGGACTATGGATGCCTGCCAGAATGCCTGACTAGTTTCTCTATTTTTAGTAGAGAAAGGGTCTTGCTCTTGCTCAGGCTAGTCTCTAGCTCCTGAACTTAAGGGATGCTCCTGCTTCAGCCTCCCAGAATGCTAGGATTTCAGGCAGGAGCTGCTGTTCCCTGGCCAGAATCCAGCATTTTCTAGAGTGAGATAGGCCCATGTCTCCTCAGGGTAAAGAGTATAGGGAAGCCCCAGAAACTAGAGGCAGGGACCCAAGCACTGGCTAGGCTAGCAGGAGCAGGGGTGGAGACAGCCAGCTCCTCACCATATAGATTCTTTAGTCACAGGAATGGATGGGATGGACAACCCAGGATGAAAGAAGTCAGGTTATCTCACTCATCTCCAGAGGATAGAACTGATCCTGGGTGAAGCTACCTGCCTTAGCTGTGGTAGACAAACTGCTCAGGCCCCAGATTTCTGATTCTCACCATCACCTCCCCTTCCAACCTTATAAATGCCTCTGCTTTTTTGCTAGACTCCTCAGATACCAATTGGAATTCTAATTCTTATAGACTCCAACCTACCTAGTGACAAGTGGGGGGCCACATGCTGAAGATTCATTTTGGATCCAAGAAACTCCTGCCAGACACCGGCATAACTGGTGGACCAAGTGAGCTCAGAAGATCAGACTTCTAGAGGAAATCATCTCCCCCTCCTCTTCAGAGACTTTCCCCACTCTGCTGAGTTCCTCTTCTGAGTGCATCTGCAGGCTGCCACTGAGCTGTGTTTGTGTATATAGGATGTGGGGAAGGAATATGAGTGTTGGAGGAACCCCAGCCCAATAGGCACCTGCAGAAACCCTTGGCTAAAGGGTTCTGACACAGAACTTCCTGCTATACACTGGCTGCCAGGTGGGGGATTTCGTTTCCATACTTTATCCTCCACAGCTGCGACTCACTCTGCAGATCTACCGCAGATCTAATCATTACCATCTTCTTCAGATACCTTTCCAGATAAGTTAGGTGCCCCTATCCAGCCTAAGTATCCCATCTCAGGGACACCAGGCATCAGCTGCAAACTGGCCGGGAAACCCTCGGCCTCAAGCACCTCCATGATGGCTTCTGGAGGAACCCTGGGCACTCCCACAGTCCCACCTCCAAAAAAATTGTAATTAGGGAGTCTCTGGTCCCCATCTTCTGGGTGCTTCTCCTTTAAGGCTGTGCAGAGGAGCACAGGCACCCCTTCCTTCCATCTAGGGACCACTTAAGGGTGAGAGATCAGAGCCCAGGGGAAGTCCTGAGTTGGGGGTAGGAGGGACAGTGGTGCTGTTGGCAGGAGAGAGGTGCAGGAGAATCCTGAGGGAGTTGGGAGAGAGCTCCTTCGGTGACCTATATCTTCTTTCTTACCTTATTAAGCAAGCCAAACCAAAACAAAAAGCTACTTCAGAAACCACCCCCCCCTTAAGAATTCAGTGGCCAAAAATGAAAATTTCCTTTGGTCACAGTTTGTAAACCCAAGGGGACACTTCTCCTCTAATATCCCTCTCTCCTAAGTCTCCTCCTCTAACCCCTCCATACCCACTAACTCTAATAGCTCCCCCCCCAAGTCTCCATCCCTAACCCCAATCCACATCCTTCTCAGATTGTTCTGGGGCCTGATATTTTGTTTTGCAGGGGTGACACAGAGCACCATAGGCCAAACATTTAGTTAAGTGGGGTGAGAGGGCTTTCTGATCCTGTATGGGTTCCGGAAGATATAGCTGTCCCTGTCACATGTGCCTGGAAGATACAATTCATCACAACTCCATTCCACTGCCTGGCGTTTGGGCTGAATCTCCTGACACTTGTTTAGGAGACTCTAAAGACCTGGGGCAGGGGCACTGTGCAAGCAACTACTGTTCTTCCCAAAGCAGAGCATGGAGGGGCCCAACTCATGCCTGAGTGAATTCAGGCCCAGAACACCCTGTTAAGTGAAGCCTCCTGCCCTATCTCCAGAAATTTGTTATAGGCTGCACTTCTGTCCAGTTTATCAGCACACTTTCTTGAGCCCTTGTCTCTGCAGAGACTTGAGCCAGGACATGGGCTGAATTAACCTTCTTGGCTGGGTCAAGTGTCCAAGGCAAATCCTTATTTTATCTTCAAAGGATACTTAAGAGGCGGTGGCTGCTTCTGGAAGTCTGCAGGATACATATTTATACATACATGTAAATATATGTATATATTTATGTATGTCTATAAATATATGTATAATGCCTATACTTATATGCATATTATATATAAATGTATATTTATATGTATGTGCATATAAATATATACATATATTTATATACACATAAATATATGCTCATATTTATACATATAAATATATATTGGTATATCAATATATAGTAGTAATAATTGTAATATACCTGCAGTGGCCCAAGCCTGCTCCTTTCCCAACCCGCAAGAGGAGGAAAATCAGTGGCCTTGACATCAGAATCTTGGCAGAAAATACCAGAGAACCGGACCCAAGGCCACAGTGGGATCTGGGGTTCAGCAAGAAGCTGGGAAGGCTGTGGGACCAATGCTGCAACACAGCCCAAGTGATTGTAAGGTAGAGGGGCTATGAGACCGCTGATCCTGCTGCAGGAAGCAGGACTCGAGTCCCTTTGAGATCCTAATGGCAGCTGGAGCCTTCCACCCCTGACGTGCTGGCATTATTTTGATGACCCTTAAACCATTCAACCCGCTGAGGATAAGGAATGAAAATTGTTGCCATGCTTAGGATTGACAGGGCGAGGTCCCAGTAGGGTCAGTAGGACCCAGAGGCTTGGGATTGTAGAAGGAGTTCAGTGGTCTGTGGGTCTTCACTCTAATTTTAAAAAAGAGGTGGTAGATAAATTGGGGCCCAATAAGGTCTTAAATTGAGACTCTCCCAAGCAGAGACCACAGAGTCCAGGAGCCTAGACATGACCCCCAACGCTATCCCCTCCTCAGGAAAGGCCAGTAGTCTGAGGAAGAGAGGAGATAGGACAAGGAGCTGGAGCTTTGAATCTCTTCTTTTATTGTTTATTTATTTATTTGAGACACAGTCTCACTCTGTCAGCCAGGCTCGAGTGTGTGGTGTCAGCCTAGCTCACTGCAGCCTTACACTCCTGGGAGATGCCTCAACCTCTCAAGTAGCTGGGACTACAGGTGTCCACCATGAGGCAGGCTGCAGGCTAATTTTTCTATTTTAGTAGAGACGAGGTCTCTCACTCTTGGCTGATTTAACTCCTGAGCACCAAGGATCCTCCTGCCTTGGCCTCCTGGAGTGCTAGGATTATAAGCAGGAGCCACGAAGCCCCGGGAATCTCTTGTTTTTAAAGGGACCCATGTCTAATGGCTTTTTCTGCTTAGATCTGAGTAAGCTCAGAGTTCTCCTTGAAGTTTTTTGTTTTGTTTTGGTGAGGTTGGTTTTTTTGTTTGTTTGTTTGTTTTCTAATCTCTCCTCAAACCACATGCCCTGGTGGGGAAACTATGGCCTTCTAATTTTGAGATTTTTTTTTTAAGCACCAAAGGAGGGAAAAAATTACATGAAATTTTGTAATGAAAGGATTTATTCTGTAAAATTTGGAATTGGTTGAAAGGCAGCACTAGAAGGCCACTTATGCCTTAATGTAGAACGTTCCTCACACCCACCTCCTAGGGGCTTTTCAGAGCCACGACCCAGGTCCCATCCCTACACTTCTCTGACTCAACTGGACCTACTCTCTCTCCACACCCAGAAACATGGCTGAACTTGGACTCCCATCTGTGTAGGGAATAGAAATCAAAGGTCATCTGGGGCTTCCGCCTTGTTGCAGAGGTAATGGCCCAGGGGAAAAAAATGGCAAAAAAATATTCTGACTCCCCAACTTTTGGGGGACAGAAACATAAGTCCTTCCCTCAGGCCAGTGGTCAGGAAGGGCAGGTAATGACTCATTCTTTGTACTATCGGAGGTAGCTCTAGAATTGTCTGGGTAGAGTTCATCAGATCCTCTTAATTGGAGATGGGATTAATCTGGGTGGAGGTCACAAGACAGTTGCAGAAGATACAGGATTGTCTTGGCCCAAAATGAGATTATGGGATTAGAACTTTTAAAAGCTCTGTGATTCTGCTCAAAAGCAGGAATTGGGATTTGAGACTATTGTCTGCCATTTTCCCCCTTTGCAGGCAAAGTAATAAACCTCTTTACTTCTAAAACCGCTTTTTCTGCCCCTCTTTTTCTGATGTGGCTTTGGTAGCAGGTTGGGCTCAGACCTGAGAGATCAGCCTTTCTCTCTGCATCTTGGGTTTTGTTGCCATTTTTTTCCCCCCTGTACTCTTACTTTTCTCTCCTTCCTTTGACCAGGCTCACTTTCTCACTTTGACAATCACTTCCCCTACATTTATCCTTTAAACTTAGGTGAACTTGGTTCAGTCCTGTGGCAGCCCTGGACCAGGCAGGAAGCCATGAACAGCCTTTCCCCCAAATACCTCATCTTTTCACAGGTCAGAGGGAAGTGAGGGGGCCCATACCACTCTTGTTATTATAAGACATCTCAGGAAATAGGAATTGATACCATGACAAGAATAAAAGAGCCTTTTGTGGCTGGAGCATCTGGTCTAGCAAAAGAAGATGGGCAGTGCCCTTGCTTCAGGTGGCCTGACTTTTCCAATGGCACAGAGGGTCTTATGAAGGCAACCTGGTCCTCGACTGGCTATACCAACCTGTGACCTTCCCCTTCTTCCTGGGGGCAACTACCTTTGGGTGCCTATCTTGAACATTTCCTTGCTTCTGGACCTGGGGAAGAAGGAGAGGCTGCAGGGTGTACACACTATGACTTACCCGGGTGGGGAAAGTTGATCAAGAGGGACCCAAGGGCCACCTCAACTGGGACAATCTTCCTTCTTCCTCCCAACAGTGTGCCATTCTTAGAAACTGTGCGGGTCATTGCCTGGTGTCCACAGCTGAAATCCTCCCTTCCACACAAGCTCCCCACAGGCCACCTCTCTTGGGAGCTTTACTGGCAACCACTTGGGTATTTCTTGCTGCCTAGTTCCCAGTGGTGACTCCCAGCATCCCTTTTCTCATGATTTCTGAGGCTGCTTCCTGGACCTTGATATAGTGTGAGAAAGCTCCAAAGAGGTAGGGAGGGCTGGGCCTGGTGGCTCACACCTGTAATCCCAGAGTTTTGGGAGGCTGAGAGACCCTGACTCCACTTAAGGACACCCTGCCTTTACAAAAAGTAAAAAAAATTGGGCGGCACCTGTGGCTCATTGAGTAGGGCGCCGGCCCCATATACTGAACGTGGCGGGTTCAAAACAGGCCTCAGCCGAACTGCAAAACAGAAAAATAGCCGGGCGTTGTGGCGGGTGCCTGTAGTTCCAACTACTCCGGAGGCTGAGGCAAGAGAATCGCCTAAGCCCAGGAGTTGGAGGTTGCTGTAAGCTGTGTGATGCTAAGGCACTCTACCAAGGGCAATAAAGTGAGACTCCTGTCTCTACAAAAAAAAAGTAAAAAAAATTATCAGGGGATGGAGGCACATGCCTGTAGTCCTAGCTACTCAGGAGGCTGAAGAAGGATATTGCTGAGCCCAGGAGGTGGAGTCTGCAGTGAGCTATGATCATGCCACTGCACTCCAGTGGCCTGAGAGACAGGGGGAAAAAATACAACTCATCTCTTCCAAAGATCTTATTCTCTGTTCTTCCTCAACCACTCAGTACCATGGTCATACCCAAATTTTGGTCATTTCCATGAGTCTCAGGCTTCCACAGTCTCCATTATAGGCAGCCCATTCTCTGATTCATGAGGGCTGCTGCTAATCTTTACAGCTCCCTGTGCAAATCAGAAAAAGTCATCCCTCCCTCTGTGCATATGCAGCCCTAGCTAGCCTCATTGGACAGTCCCTCAGTTCAGTCCATGCTAGACAGCTTTTAGCACTGAGAAAACAAAGGAAGAAGAAAAGACAGGGAAAGAAAAGAAATTTTTCATTGGAAGGAGTTGATTATTTAGACTTTCTTGGAAGTTAAAAATATTTAGATTTCCAAATTCTTTTCATATTTATGTAAGTTGGTTGAATGCTATTATTCTTGGTGCAATTGTTCCAGAAAAGCACAAATATAGGCATGGGCTATCTTTAGAAAGATATGTGAAAAGGGCTGAAAATGGCAGGCTGGGGAAAGGACAACTAAGGGACTGGGACCAGGGATAGAAAAGAGACATATTTAATATTGATTACTTTAAAATATTCTTTTATTGTGATAAACAGCATAATGTAAAATTCAGCATTTTTTTTTTTTTTTTTTTTGGAAAATAAAGGCAGAAAACTCGATTTCTCAGTTTGGCGCCTGTGGCTGAACGGGCTGGGGCGCCAGCCACGCACACCTGAGCTGGCGGGTTCGAATCCAGCCCGGGCCCGCCAAGCAACAATGACGGCTGCAACCAAGAAAACTCGGTTTCTCTACCGTTCATTACATATCAGGACCTTATTGTAGAAAATGTAAGAATTCTTACATATTGTTTCCCAAGAACATAATTGATTTTCAGAAACTACAAAAGATGTCAAGATCCATAGTTGGCTTCTTCACGTGCTTTTCTGGCCCATTTCAATTCTTCATTCATAGTAAGCAAGTCTTCAACCCTAGCAAACATCCTGGGACCATTTTGAATGAAGGTGATATCTTCAACTTGTACTCGACCTTATCTGCCAATAGACATGGCCTTGTGAGTCATTTCAGTAATGAACTCTGAGGATTTTGGTCATCTCCAAAGCCATGCATCACACATCCCAATTCTTCAGAAAAAAAGTCTCTCTTTTACTGTGTCTACCTTCTGAATCTCCTCCAATTTCTTCATTTTCTTCCTCAAAAGCAGGGTCTTCCTCATTTGCCACTCCATCAGCCCTGCAGCCTACAGCACCCAGCAGGTTCCAACCCAGCAGGTTTCACTACTTGCACAGACTCACTTCCAGTAACTTCCACATTAAAGTGAGTTTTGATTGCATTTTATTTTATTTTTTAACTAAAATACTTAACAGTTTTATTTTCACATTTCTCAATACAAATGAAAACTGCCCCTGTTTTGGTTCCACTTCTTCCCTTCAAGACTATTCTGTCTTTGCTAGATAGGAATAGCAAGTCTTCCTTACCACGCTGTTAAGAAAACACCCAGAGTCACAGCACCACGATCTCCTGGTGAAACAGAACAAGTAATATGAAACTGACATAAAGAAAACTCCCCTCTACCCTTATCTGTCTGGTCAAGTCATTCCAGGACCAGTGGGCACCAATATGGGACCAGCAGGAGGTCTCATCATTGGGGGCCCAGGCATCATTGGCATGTGACCTCCCGTGCTCATGCTCATTCCAGGAGCAGGTCCTACTGGCATCATCCCAGGAGGAGGAGGACCCATCATCGGCATCATGGGAGGGCCCCACATATGGAGTGCTGGCATCATACCAGGATGAGGAGGCCCCAGAAGATTGGGGGGAGGTGGAATCATTGCCCCTACATGAGGAGGAGCAGAGAATGGAGAAGGAGGTACTTTTCCTTGTTGAAATGCAGCTGTTGTTTTGTCAATCAGGCTCTGGGCCTGCTCTTCCATCCATTTCTGATAGCAGTCCCTCACATTCTCTTTGTGCTTCCTCCCAATCAGTGTGCCTTTCTCACAGATGGAGAGTCATGGGTGAGATAGGTATCGCAATAGTCACAATAGAACTTGGGCATATTCCCTCCTGGCTGTTGGTGACTCCTTTCTAACGTGAGTTTTTAAAAACAAACATGCATACCAGTGTGAGAGGAAAGAACGGTATAGCAGGGAGAGGAAGTCTGCTCTATTGGTAATAAAGCTCCAAGCTCATGCCATCATGGATTTCATAGTCCCCTAGAGACGTGTGGTCCTGAAAAATCGTGTACCACTTCTTAAGGGCAATTTTGTTCCAATAGGTGACAGTTTGGGCTGCAATCAGCTTATTAAGGTCCCCAGTGGTGTCATTGGTGCAGCATTTAATGCAAACCTTCCCCAGACGGCCGTTGCAAACAACCTTGATTATCTGGGCTGGAGCTCCAAACTCAAACTTCCAACCTGCAGATGCCACAACCTCCAGCCTCAAGCACTCAGATGGATGAGATTTTAAAAACCATGAGAGATTCTTTTGCAACCTCCATGCATTTGAAAACCACTGGAAGGCGCGTCCAATCTCTACTTCAGCCTTTCAGAGCAACACCAAAATTCAGCATTTTAACTATTTTTAAGTGACATTAAATACATTCATACTATTGGGCAACCATTAACACTATCTATTTCCAGAATTTTTTTTATTACCCTAGACAGAAATCCTATATCCATTAAGCAATAACTCCCTATTCCTCCCTTTATTTCCAACCTATGGCAACCTTTATTATATGTTCTGAATGAATCTGCCAATTCTAGGTACCTCATATAAGTAGAATCATATATTATTTTTTCTTTTGTCTTTCTTATTTAACTGTCTATGATGTTTTCAAGGTCCATCCATGTTGTGGCATGTATCAGGACTTCATTTGTTTTTATGGCTGAACAATATTGTATTTTATAAATGTACCATTTTGTTTACTAATTTATCTGTTGATGGATACTTGAGTTATTTTCACTTTCTGGTTATTGTAAATAATGCTGACATGAACATTACCAAGCAAGTATCTGTTTTAGCCTTGTTTTCAATTCTTTGGGATTTAAACCTAGGAGTGGAATTGCTGGGTCATACTGTAACTGATTTATTTATTTATTTATTTTTTCTTTTATTAAGTCATTTGTACATAGATCATGAATATATTTATGCCTTTGTGGGATTTAAGGTATTGATTATTTATACAAATTGGAGTGCTTACATCCTACTAATTAACATAGCCTTTACCTCATTTACCCAATTACAGTGTTAAGACATTTGTGTTCTACACCTGATAGATCCAACTTGTACTTGCAATATGCTCCATAGGTGTGGTCCCCCATTAACTTTCCCTCTATCGACCCAACCCCTCCCTTCCCTTCCACCTCCCCTTCCCTCCTTTGTCCTGGGCTATAGTTGTGATTCATCTCTCATATGAAAGTGTGAGTGATTATATTGGTTTCTTAGTAGTACTAGTATATTGCTGAGATACTTTCCTAAGAAGAATACTTTCCAGCTCCATACATGTAAACATAAAGAGGTTAAAGTCTCCATTTTTTTCAATCCTGCATCGTATTCCATGGTATACATATACCATAATTTATTAATCCATTCATGGGTCGATGGGCACTTGGGCTGCTTCCATGACTTGGCAATTATGAATTGAGCTACAATGAACAATCTGGTGCAAATATCTTTGTTGCCAAATGATGTTTGGTCTTTTGGATATACACCTAGAAGAGGAATTGCAGGATCAAACAGCAGGTCTACATTTAGATCACTGAGTGTTCTCCAAACTTCCTTCCAAAAGGAACGTACTAGCTTGCATTCCCCCCAGTAGTGCAGAAGTGTTCCCTTTCCTCCACATCCACGCCAACATCTGTAGTTTTGGGATTTTGTGATGTGGGCTACTCTTACTGAAGTTAGATGGTATCTCAGAGTGGTTTGGGTTTGCATTTCTCTGATGATTAAAAATTAACATTTTTTCATGTATGCACCTGTCTTCTTCAGAGAAGCTTCTGTTCATGTCTCTTGCCCACAATGAAATGGGATCATTTGTTTTTTTCTTATTAATAACTTTGAGTTCTCTGTGGATTCTGGTTATTAGACCTTTGTCAGAAATATAACCTGCAAAAATCCTCTCCAATTCTGAGGGCTGTCTACTTCCTTACTTAGTGTGTCTTGGGAGTGCAAAAGATTTTAGTTTGATCAGATCCCAGTAATGTATTTTTGATGTTGCTTCAATTGCCCAGAATGTCCTCCTCATAAAGTATTTTCCCAAGCCAATTTTTTCAAGTGTTTCCCCTGCACTCTCTCCGAGAATTTTTATAGTTTCATGTCTATAAGTTTAAGTCCTTTAACCAGTGAGAGTCAATTTTTGTTAGAGGAGGAAAGTGTGGGTCCAGTTTCAGTCTTCTACAGGTTGCCAGCCAATTCACCCAGCACCATTTGTTAAATAGGGAATCTTTTCCCCAATTTATGTTTTGATAGGCTTAACAAAGATCAAATTCTGATAAGTGTCTGAGTTCACCTCTTGGTCTTCAAATCTGTTCCACACATCTACCTCTCTATTTTTGTGTCAGTATCATGCTAGTTGATTTATAGTATAGTATGAAGTCTGGAACATGATTCCTCCTGATTTGTTTTATTTCTAAGTAATGTCTTGGCTATTCAAGGTTTTGTCTGTTTCCATATAAAATGAAGTACTAATTTTTCCAGATCTTTAAGTATGACAGAGGTCTTTAATAGGGATCGCATTGAATCTGTAGATTGCTTTAGGTAGTATAGACATTTTAACAATGTTGATTCTTCCCAGCCATGAGCATGGTATATTTTTCCATTTGTTAACATTTTCAGCTGTTTCTTTTCTCAGAGTTTCATAAATCTCTTTATAGAGATCTTTCACATCCTTAGTTAGATACACTCCCAGATGATTGATCTTCTGTGGCACTGTTGTAAATAGAATAGAGTCCTTGATTAGTTTTTCACCTTGACTAGTTTTGATATATATAAAGGCTACTGATTTGAGAGTGTTAATTTTGTATCCTCAGATGTTGCTGTATTCCTTGATCACTTATAGGACTTTTGTAGTTGAATCCCTGGGGTTTTCCATATATACAATCATATCATCTGAGAAGGGTGACAGTTTGATCTCCTCTGATCCTATTTGGATATACTTGATTGCCTTTTCTTGCCTGATTGCAATGGCTAAGACTTCCAATACAATGTTAAAAAGCAGTGGAGACAATGGGCATCCTTGCCTGGTTCCTGATCGGAGTGGAAATGATTTCAATTTTACTCCCTTCAGTATGATATTGGCCATGCGTTTGCTGTAGATGGCCTCTATCAGTTTAAGAAATGTTACTTCTATACATATTTTCTTAAGTGTTCTGATCAAGAAAGGATGCTGGGTATTATCAAAAGCTTTCTCTGCATCAATTGAGAGAATCATATGGTCTTTGTTTTTTAATTTGGTTATGTGACTTACTATATTTATGGATTTACATATATTGAACCATCCTTGGGACCCTGGGATGAAACTCACCTGGTTGTGATGTATAATTTGTTTGATGTGTTGTTGGATTCTGTTTGCTAGGATCTTATTGAATATTTTTGCATCAATATTTGTTAGAGATATTGGTCTATAATTTTCTTTTTTTGTTGAGTCTTTTCCTGGTTTGGGAATCAGGGTGATATTTGCTTCATAGAATGTGTTGAGAAGTATTCCTTCTTTTTCTATATTTTGGAAAAGGCTAAGTAGTATAGGTACTACTTCCTCTTTAATGTTTTGGTAAAATTCTGATGTGAAGCCATATAGTCCTAGGCTTTTCTTTTTGGGGAGATTTCTTATAGTTGATGCTATTTCAGAACTTGTTATAGGCTTCTTCAACATTTCCGCTGCTTCTGACTAGGTCTAGGAAGGTGGCATGTTTCCAAGCATTGATCTAGTTCCTTCAGATTTTCACACTTCTGAGAATAGAGTTTCTGGTAATATTCATTAAGGATTTGTTGAATTTCTGAGGAGTCTGTCGTTATTTGGCCTTTATCATTTCTTATTGATGAAATTAGGGATTTTACTCTTTATTTCTGGTTATGTTGGCCAAAGGTAGATCTATTTTATTGTCCTTTTCAAAAACCCAACTTTTTGATTTACTAATCTGTTGTATAAACCTTTTGTTTTCAATTTCATTTAATTCTGCTCTATTTTAGTTATTTCTTTTCTTCTGCTGTTTTGGGGTTGAAATGTACTTCCTTTCCCAGTTGCTTGAGATGTCCCATTAAGTTGGTTCCTTCCTCTTTTTCTGTTCTTTTCAGGAAGGCTTGCAACTTTCCCTCTTAGGACTGCCTTTGCGGTATCCCAGAGGTTCTGGTAATTTGTGTCTTCATTATAGTTTTTTTCCAAAAATTTGGTAATTTTCTTCTTAATTTCATCTATGACCCAGCTATCATTCAGCATGAGGTTATTTATTTTCTATGATTTTGTATAAGTATAAAGATTCCTGTTGTTACTGAGTTCAACTTTTATTCCATGATAGTCCAAGAAAATACAAGGAATGATTTCTATTAGTTTAAATTTGCTGATGTTAGACTTGTGACCTGAGATGTGATAAATTTTGGAAGATTTTCCATTGGCTGATGAGAAGAATGTTTATTCAGTTTTGTTAGGATGAAATGTTCTGTAGATGTCTGTTAAATGCAATTGTTGAATGATTAAGTTGAAGTCTAAAATTTCTTTGCTTAGCTTCTTATTGGAGGATCTATCCAACATTGCCAAATTGGTGTTAAAATCTCTGACTATTATGGTGCTGGAGGAAATCACATTGCTCATGTCTGTTGGAGTCTCTCTTATAAATTAAGGTGCATTCTGGTTGGGTGTATAAATGTTAATAATTAAAATCTCATCATGCTGAGTGTTGCCCTTAACAAATATGAAGTGACCATCCTTATGTGTCCTTACTTTTGTTGGTTTAAAACCTATTGTATCTTCAAATAGAATTGCAACACCTGCTTTTTTCTGATTTGCATTTGCCTGAATTATAGATGACCATCCCTTTACCCTGACTCTATGTTTATCTTTTAAGGTAAGGTGAGATTCTTGAATACAGCAGATGTCTGGCCTGAGTTTTTGTATCCAGTTAGCCAACCTGTGTCTCTTTAGAGGGCAATTTAACCCCTCACATTAATTGAGAGTATTGATAAGCTTGGTAGAATTTTGGGTATCGAGTTTTTCAAAAGTCCAGTACACATTTTTAATCCTTTCATCACTGTGGAAGTTGGAATTTGATCAAGAGTTTCTGAGTAAGTTTACTTTGGTGGTGGAGGATTGTGCTGTTCATTATGGAGGATAGGTCTGAGAATATCCCAGAGAGCTGGCTTAGTTATGGAAAATTTTTTCAACATGTACATGTCATTTAAATATTTAATTTCTCCATCATAAATAAAACTCAGTTAGCTGGATACAGGATCCTGGGTTGAAAGTTATTTTTTTTAAAGGAGATTAAAGGTCGATGACCACCCTCTTCTAGCTTAAAAGTTTTCAGCAGAGAGGTCTGCAGTCATTCTAATGTTTTTCCCCTTGTAGGTTATGGTTTTCTTACATCTGGCTGCTTGCAGAATTTTCTCCTTCATATTACCTTTGGTGAAGCTAATTATAATGTATCTATGAGATTTTTTATTTGGGTTGAGTCATGCTGGGGTTCTGAAACTGTCTGCTATCTGAATTTCAGAATCTCTTAGCATGTCTGAAAAATTGTCTTTGATTATTTCGTGAAGTAGAATTTACGTATCCTTGGAAGCAACCTCGTCACCTTAAGGAATTCCTGGAAGGCAAATATTAGATCTCTTCAAATTATCCCAGAACTCTCTGTGAGAATGATCCATTTTTGCTCTCTATTTATCGTCCTCTTTGAACGTTTGGGACCATTTGAAACTTTGTCTTCTATGTCAGAGATCTTTTCTTCTGCCTGCTCCATTCTGTTACTGAGGGATTCTACTGTATTTCTCAGATCTTTGAGGGCTGTAAGTTTTTGCCTCAATGTGTCAAAATCTTTGGTGATTTTGCCTTTGAATTCATTGAATTGTTGAGACATCTTTTGAATTATCCTTGGAATTTTAAATCCATCTTTACCTCCATTCTGTCTATCTTATTTGCTACCCCAATTCTGAACTCAATTTCTGACATCTCAGCCATTTGTTTATGAATGGGTTCTTGTGCTGTGTCTGCCATATTGTTCCTTGGGGGAGTTGATCTACCCTGATTATTCACATTGCCAGAGTTTTCCTGCTGATTCTGCCACATGATTGTTTTTCACCAGTTGGCTCGATGGGCAGGTAAGGTGAAATTGGAGTTGCGGTTAACCAGCCCTTTGTCAAGGGTCTGGGACTGGTGACTGCAGGTTTTCCCCTACAGCTTTGCAAAGTACCCGTACAGTATGAGTCTGAGGCTCAGGAGACCTGCTTGGTGTGGTGGGGTCAGGTAGCTCTGTCTTGTATTCCGCTGGTCCCTGTCCAATACTGACGGATCAGTGACTCTGGTTTGAAGTCTCAGCTGAAGTTTGCTTTCTTGGAGTCACAGCTTGCCTCAGCAGAGGTGACCTGCAGTTATCATTCTTCTCTCTTGTCTCAGTTCCGAGTCTTCAGCTTAATTAGGTAATTTCTGGACATTATCTTTCCATCTGGATGGGAGCTTCTGTTGAAGGCTGGCTCCATTTGGCCATCTTGCCCCTCCCCCATTTATTTATTTTAAAAATTTTTTGAAATAGAGCCTCTATCATTGGGGTTAGAATGCCATCACTCAACTTAGCTCACTCTAACCCCCACTCTTGGGTTCAAGAGATCCTCCTCAGTGTTGGTGCCTCAGTCTCCTGAGTGGCACCACCTTATAGGCACCCACTATCACTCCTACCTAATTTTTATATGTTTAGTAAAGACGGGGTCTTGTTTTGCTCAGGCTGATCTCAAATTCCTGAGCTCAAGTGATCCTCCCACCTTGGCCTTCCAGAGTGGTAGAATTATAGCAGTGAGCCACTGAGCCCAGCTGCATATCATAATTTTATGTTTAACATTTTGGGGAAATGACCAAACTGCTTTCTACAGAAACTGCACCATTTTACATTTCAGCCAACAAGATATAAGCATTCCAATTTCTTCATAATGTCACCAAAAAGTATTTCCCATTGTTTTGTAATAGCCATCTTAATGGTTCTCAAGTGGTATCTTATTGTGGTTTTAATTTTCATTTCATTTCATCATTAGTGACCAATGATGTTTAGCATCTTTTCATGTGTGTATTTGCCATTGGTGTATCGTCTTTGTAAAAATGTTTTTTTTTTTTTTAAGTCCTTAATCCATTTTTGTTTTTAAACTGGGCTGAGTGGTTTTGTTAGAGAAATCCAGGATTACAGAGAATTTAAGAGTTGGCACTGGGGCCTTTCTTTTTGCCAAAAGTGAGCATGACATTGACAAAACACTGGTTCTCATCTGCCACTTGGTCTGGCCTGTCTTCTTCTGCTGTTCAGCCACCTTGGGAGTCTGACATCTTGTCTTCCCACCATGAGCCAGGGATCATGGTCTTTACCTCCAAACATACAGCTGGCTTCTTCTGGTGGTCAGGGCCTCCAACTACATTGGTCCAGGGCAGCCTCATCCTTCAGGGTGTGCCTGCCAGGACAACAACTTAATTTTCCAGGGAGATGTCCTCCAGTGATGCTACATCATGATTCTGAACTTTGATCTGGGTGACTGTCCTCTGGCCAGTCACTTCAAGGGTGTTCTGGGTATGGACAAAAAGCTGCATGTCAATGACTGAGCCATGGCCCCTGCTGCTGCTAATTAGAAGATGGAGTGAAAAAAGGGAAAGAGGCAAGAATATCCACACTGTCTACTGTGTGCCACCTCACTGCTCTCCTTCACCTATTTTTTAATTAGGTGGTTTATTGTTGTTGAGTTGTAAGAGTTTATATATTTTCTAGGCTGGACACAGTGACTCATGCCTATAATCTTAGCATTTTGGGAGGCTGGTAATGGAGGCTTGCTGGAGCCCAGGAATTCAAGACCAGCTTGGGCAATAGTGAGACTCCATCTCTACAAAAAAAAAAAAAAAAAAAAATTAGTGGGGTGTGGTGTTGAGCACCCATAGTTTCACTTACTCAGGAATTTGAGACAGGAAGATCACTTGAAGCCAGCAGTTTGAGATTGTGGTGAGCTACAACTAGGCTACTGCACTGTAGCCTAGGCAACAGAGTGAGATCCTGTCTCAAGATAATAAAAATTGTCACAAGTCACTTCTGACACCACTTATCAGGGCCCAGGACTGGCCAAGTCTTGGACCCAGCTTAACTAGGTTCTGGATGTGGACTGCTAAGTTACCTTGCTCAGGTCTCTTAGAGGCCTGAGGGTTATTTACTTTAAGCTGGAGAGAGAGAGCGAGTGAGAGAGAGAGACTTAGAGAGAGTAAAGCAGTCTTCTTAGAATAGCTAGATCTTAGTCTTTAGTGGAGCTTGGTAATCTTCAGCAGAGAGACACCCTGCTGGTATTCTGCAGGCAAGCAGGAGAGGAGACAGAGTCAGAGTGAGCGAGTCCGTAATAGAATGCACATGCTCCTCGACTGCCTTCTTCTCCAATCTAATATAAGGCTAATCTCGTGCCTCTCAATACCACAGGTGTAGATACTGCCAATTCACCACTACTCTCATCTCAAGAGCTCATGTACTTGTTAGGAGAGCTAAATCCCTCTCCATGCCCTTTCCACCAAGGTGTTCCATTATTGAGCTATATAGGTATTTTTTATAATTCTCACTCCTCCTAGCCATAGGCTATATGGGCTGCAAAAAAAAAAAATGGCAAAAATAGGCATCTTTGTCTTATTCTTGAACTTAGAGGAAAAGCATTCTACATTGAGTATGATGTCACTGTAGATTTTTTATATATGGTCCTTAACATGTTGCAAACATTCTATTTCCAGTATCTTAGGTGTTTTACTTGTGGAAATATATTGGATTTTGTTACTTGGTTTTACTACGTTAGTTGAGATGATTATATGGGGTTTCTTCCCCCTTCATTCTATTAATGTTGCATATTACATTGTTTGATATTTGTATGTTGAACCACCCTTGCATTTCTGGAATAAATCCCTCTGGTCATGGTATTTTTATTAAGCAGTTGAATTCAGTTTGCTTGTATCTTGTTCAATATTTTTTTTCCTTTTTTTGAGAAAAAGTCTCTCTATGTAACCTTCGGTAAAGTGTTGTGGTGTCATAGCTCACAGCAACCTCAAACTCTTGGGCTTAAGAGATTCTCTTGCCTCAGCCTCCCAAGTAGCTGGGACTACAGGCAACCACTACAATACCTGGCTATTTTGTTGTTGTTGTTGTTGTAGCTGCCATTGTTTTTTGGCAGGCCTTGGATCAGGTTCGAACCTGCCATCCCCAGTGTATGTGGCCAGTGCCCTAGCCACTTGAGCTACAGGTGCGGAGCCTTGTTCAGTAGTTTTGAACATCCCCACACTGATAAAGGATGTTGATCTGCCTTTATTTTGCTCTGTCTATTAACACATGTTCTCAAATGGTATATATTACATTCATGACTTATTGTCTGCTCTCTACCCATCAGAAGAGTTTTCCAGGGCAATAATTTGCTTCATTCAGTGATGTATTTCAAACCACTTATCATAGTGCTTGGTACATACCAGCTGCTCATTACCCTTCTGTTGAATAGAGCTATTCTTGGCTATTATCTCGTGTTCCCCCCTCATTCACTCAGATACCAAGTTATAAGATACCGCACTAGTCCCTTGCTGAATTACCCGAACCAGAAGGGCCCTCACTTGGGTTCTGGGCACTTGGCAGCTCAGTCTCCACTCTGCCTCAGCCTACCAACGGGAGAACGACACTTCCCATAAGGCTTTGCTTCCCGCGTGGACTACATTTCCCAGAGGCACGTGTGGCCACCGGCCCCGCCCCTTCTGGTGTTTGCTGCCAGGTGAGCGGCTCCGGAGGCTGAGGTTCGTCCCGACTTCGCCGAGGGGAGACCCGCCGCGAGACTAGTGCGCGGCGGGGGAGGTTCGGACCTTCACCCCTGTGAGCTCGGCCGCAGGACGGGCGGCGCGCGGGAACCCCCGAGCCAGGGGAGGTGAGCGGCGGAGGCGGAGAGGGGGCGGCGGACCCGGGCCTTGGGGGGATGCGGCGCCGGGGCGCGGGGACAGACCCGCGGCCTCCGGGGACCCCGAGGGACCTTTATGGGCTCAGACGGG
>CAUYRH010051606.1:0-22487 GCA_963574655.1 Perodicticus potto
CCCACCTCATCCCATTTTTTAAGTGTAAATGCTTTTTTTTAAGAGGTGAAATCATTGGCTGGTTGTTTATTTTTTGGTACAACCAGAAAATAGTGTGGGATGTTGAATTAATGGGAGGCTTTGGCTGTCTTGGGTGTGAGCGTAACATTCCATAGATGGAGGCTAGTTTTTATATCCTGTAATACAAAACATAGTAAATGGCAATGTGGAGTCCCAGTCCTGCATTTAATGTTTGAACATATTAAGTTACTTCTATTCCCAAAAAAAAAAAAAAAATTGAACTTAGAGCAGAAAGTAGAATGGTGGCTACTAGTGATGAAATTAGGGAGATCAGGGAGATGCTGGCTGAAGGCTACGATATTTCAGCTAGACAGGAAAAGCAAGTTTTGGAGATCTATTGTATAGCATGGTGACTATCACTGATGATAATATATAGTAGTAGAGTTGAAAATTGCTAAAATAGTAGATTTTAAATGGTCTCATCCGAAAAATGGTAAGTAGGTAAGGTAATAGCTATGTTAATTAAATTTAATCATTCCTTTATGTGTATATACCACATATAGCAAAGCACCACATTATATATCACTAAAATATATACAATTTTTCATTGTCAATTAAAATGAATGAATGAGACTGGACACAGTAGCTCACACTGGAATCCTAACACTCTGAAAGGCCGCAGTGGTGGGATCCCTTGAGCTCAAGAGTTGAAGACCGGCCTGAGCAAGAGCGAGCCCTATCTCTACTAAAAGTAGAAAAATTAGCCACAGATGTCTACAGTCCCAGCTGCTTGGGTGGCTGCAGCAAGAGGATCCCTTGAACTCAGGAATTTGAGGTTGTTATGACCTGGGCTGTCACCATGGCTCTCCAGCCTGGGGCAAGAGAGTAAAACTCTGTCTCAAAACAATTAAATAAAATGAATGGATGGATGAACCCAAATAAATAAATAGTGATGGAATTGGTGAATAAATAATTTCTCCCTTGTGCGTATTTTTCCCTGAATCCTACTCCTCAGCCTGTCCTAAATGTCTTTCTCTCCATTTTTTTTCTTGCCTTGCTGGATAACTTTCTCTTTCCTAATTAGCCATGAAGTTGAGCTCATTGACTATTTATTGTAGCTGTTTTTAAAAGATCAAAGTTCAGTATTCTCAGTTTAAGAAACAAGTGAATCAGATCTTTGATTTTTTCACATTCTACCCCCAAGCACATGCATTCATGGCTTGCTTTTTGTTGAACATATGCCTCCATATTATTTTTTATCTGTAGGTAAATAGAAAAAGAAGTGCTGCATCTTTATAGTATTACATCATGCCTTGTCAAAATATGTTTTTAAAAGACCTCTTATCTAATGTCTCTCTCCTGGAGGAAGATATTAGGTTTCTGTGGAAAGAAGATAGATTTATGAATTGAGAGATACAATTCCCCATACGAACCCATTAATGTGCAATTGAGTGCCAAAATAAATAAGTGTGCATACATTCATATGCTGAGTTTGGTACATGTATCACACAGTCATGAGTTCAAATATTGGGTCAATTCCTTCATAGCTGTAAAATTTTGGACTTTAGTTTGCCTGAATTTCCGTTTCCTCCTCTGCAAGGGTGATTTTGGAGTATTTAACCGATCAATACACATAACGCACTTAGTACAGTGCTTAGCACATAGTAGGAGCTCAGGAAGGTTGAGGTCCTGTCCTGGGAACATCAGGCCAAACAAGGTCTATGAAGAAATGGAAGAGGCTTAGTAAGTACGTGTTTATATACAGGCAACCTGGCTGGCTTTTGTGGAGTGGGTGTGCATCCATCCATACAGTCCACTGCTATCCCCAGTTTCTTTGTTATGTACTACAAGAAGATACCTTGATTAGCCTTTGGGGATTAGAGGACCTGGCTACTGGGATGGGGGTTAATAAGAATTGTCTTTGGAGTATTTGTGTGAGTTATGTTGTAGACAACCCCAGAGAGCAATTAACTACAAAGTTGTGAAGTTTTAGAGATGCATTGCATTCTGTTTCGAAAGGACCCTCAAGGGCGAATGTAATGAAACATCTCCAAGGAGAGAGGAAAAAAAAAAAACCGCTTCGAAATTCACCCAACCCCAGTTTTGAAACACTTTTGCAAGAAAGACCCCAAATGCAGAGGTTAGCAGATGCCATAAGAGCTTCTTAAAGATTACAACCTCCCTCCTCTCTTTCTGTATCTTTCCCCTCCATTACTCTGTCCGCAAATACACTTTTTGAGCACCAAGAGGATACTTTAATCCTTGATGAACAAAGCAGCCTCGAGTTTCTCCATACTCATGAGCACTTTGGGTATTGGAGGCAGCCACGGAAGCCTGATTAAACTCCTTCCAAAGCAGGACAATTCAAGGCAGGCATCAGCTAAAGGGCAGACAGAACAGGAGGGAGAGGGTAAGTGCAGTGGTTCATCTTCTCCTCTTTGTCATCCTGCCCATATAACCTTGCTTTATAGAGCTCCCCAGATCTACAAGCTCAAATTGCTGACCAAGAGGTTCTTTGGCTTTTAGATTTTCTGCCCGTATCTCTCAATACATCTGCCTTTCCCTAAACTCAGTCCCATCTGGATGTGTGTGTGTGTGTGTGTGTGTGTACGCCTGTGCGTGCTTTTTAAAAGATAGACTTTATTGTTTTAGAGCAGTTCTAGGTTCATAACAACAGGGAACAGAAAGATCAGAGACATCCCATACACTCCCTGCCCCACATACACACAGCCTCCTCTGTGACCAACACCCTCCGCAAGAGTAGTTCACTTGACACAATTGATGCGCCTACATGGGCGCACTATTCTCACCCAAAGCCCACAGTTTACACCAGGGTTCCCTCTTGCTGCGATACATGCTATGGGTTTGGACAAATGTATAATGACATGTGCCCACCCTTATGGTCTCCTACAGAATACTTTTACTGCCCTGAAAATCCTCCGTGCTCTATTTGTACCACCAATCCATAACAGCCACTGATTTCTTACCATCTCCATAGATGTGCCTTTTCCAGAGCATCATGTATCTGGAGTCAGACAGTATGTAGCCTTTTCAGATTGTTTTCTTTCGATTAGTAAAATGCATTTATGGTTTCTCCACGTCTTTTCATGGCTTGATAGCTCATTTCTTTATAGTGCTGTCCTTTTCAAAATGTCTGCCATGTAAGTTTTATTTTTAAGTGTTCCTGACTACAATTTATGTACTTGGGTAGGATATGGCAAAATCAATCTTGCAGATTAAATTATTTTTGCAAAAATTTTTAAAATTCACGTTACTCATTTTTTCACATTGGAGTTTTCTTTAATTCAATTCAAAATTGAAATTAAAGATAACATAAAGAAATTCAGGATTTGCAATAAGGTCTGTTATCTGTCTCAATACTTTGCTCTTGATTTATCAGTTGAAAAGTCTCCCCATTGTGGTGTTTTATTAATTGATATGTACTCTAGGCCAGACCCTATTCTACATTATGTCTTAAGTGACCCATACTACTAAAAGAGAGCTAAAAGAAACACATGGTTTTTTCAAGTGATAATCAGTTGATTATTAAATATTCAGTAGTTCTTTTTTATTGTTTGGGATTCAATGAGGGTAAAAAGAATTAGGTTACACTGATTGTGGTTGTTAGGTAAAGTCCCTCTTGTAATTGTGTCCTGTCCCCAAGAGGCGTCCCATACACCATGACCCCCCATCCCCATCCCCCTTTCCCTCTCCCCGCTCTCTCATTCCCCTACCCTATCCCTTGTCTTAGTTCATCTACTGCCTTCACATTGGATTCCTGCTTCTCTATTCCTGCTTTACTAAGAAGAATATGTTCCATTTCCATTCAGGTTAATACAAAAGATGTAAAGTCTCCATCTTTTTTAGTGGCTGAATACTATTCCATGGTATACATATACCACAACTTGTTAATCCATTCTTGGTTGGTGGGCATTTAGGTTGTTTCTATGTTTTGGCAATTGTAAACTGAGCTGCAATAAACAATCTAGTGCAAATGTCCTTATGATAAAATGATTTTTTTTTTCTGGATAGATGCCTAGTAATGGGATTGCAGTACCAGGTGGGAGGTCTAGCTTGAGTTCTTTGAGGATTCTCCATATTTCCTTCCAAAAAGGTTGTATTAGTTTGCAGTCCCACCAGCAGTGTAAAAGTGATCCCTTCTCTCTACTTTCACACCAGCATCTGCAGTGTTGAGACTTTGTGATGTGGGCCATTCTCGCTGGGGTTAGGTGATATATCAGGGTGGTTTTGATGTGCGTTTCTCTGATGATCAGGGATAGTGAGCATTTTTTCAAATGTTTGTTAACCATTTTTCAGTCTTCATCAGAATGTTCTGTCCATATCTCTTTCCCAGAGGTAAATGGGATTGTTTACTCTTTTTCTGTTGATTAATTTGAGTTCTTTGTGGATTCTAGTTATAAACCCGTTGTCAGAATGATACCCTGCAAATATCTTTTCCCATTCTGAAGGTTGTCTTTTTGCTTTACTTTCTGTGTCCTTATCTTTGCAGAAGCTTTCCAGCTTAATTAAGTCCCATTTGTTAATTTTTGTTGTTGTTGTGATGGCCGCTGAAGTATTCAGTAAACTATAGTTTCCTTCAGAAAACTATGATGAATTGAGTGATCAGTTTTGCAATGTGTTCATTGTGTATTAAAAATTTTCTTGAAAAGTCAAACTAAAATGAAAAAATGCAAAGATAGCACACTAGTGAATGCTAACATTGAATTGCTAACCAAACAACAAATCTATTCTAAAGAGGCAAATTTGCTCATTGTGATAATCTGAGAGAGGCTGCAAGTGAGATATTTAAGAGCCTGCATCTGGAATCACAGCCCAATTGTGGTTCTGTTTTACTGCTTCTTGGATGGGCTTCCTGGATGGGATATATTTGAACCCTTGCAACCAGCAAAAGAATTAAGAGGAAATAAAATTTCTGAGAGCACTTCTATGTCCTTGAAGGCAGAAGCAATTGTTATTAAGTAATCTGAAATATAATCCAGAAGATCTGTACTCCAGATAGACTTGACGCAGCAGATTTTCCAAACACTTCAAAGACCTCTTAACTCCAAACCCTCCTGCTCTATCTTACGACACCTTGAATTTTACCATCTGAATCTTAATTCTTGGATTAAAGTCTTGGCCCCTTTTAAATTGCCAGCTTACATTGAGAAGGGACTCTTTTAGTTTCATCAAATATATGTACCCTCCGCTGAAAGAAAGACTTAGGAAAACAAGATATCAAGGACACTGGGCGTCTGCAGGGGTGACAGAGGAGGAAACATGAAGGGAAGAAGTGAGCCCAAACAGGAATTGATGGGGAAATCCCAGAAGATGACACGGTCCAGGATATGGCTAAGAGTCTCTTCATCATTATTCCATTTTTTTTCCTCCATCACCAACTGCATCTGTTAAGCTCAAACTAGGAAAACTGATTATGAATTCTTGCTCTTTCTTTCCATTTGATGGAAAATGAACTGAGTCATAAATCAACTCTACAAGTGTGTATCAGTTACAGTGTGTTCTCTGGGCAAGGTACTACACTAGATGCTTATTTTTACTGTACCATTGAATCTTCACATGGCTTCAAGTCTAGTGTTACCCACAAAGATGCAGTGCCAGCATCTATGAATCTAAGAACATCACTGAGCCTCTCAGATTCTCACTCTTCAGCTGTGTAAAGTAGGCCTGGTGTTGAACATACCTGTATTGTAGAACTGAGGGATTCCAGACTCAGACCCAACTGAGCCTCCTCAAGTTTGATGCAAGAATTAAGGAGACTTCCTCACTTTCTAAATTCCCTACAGCCCTTAAGGCATCTTCTCTTTATTTGGGGGATGTTTTTTGAGACAGAACCTGACTCTGCCACCCTGGATAGAGTGCAGTGGCATCACAGCGCATAGAAACCTCCAACTCTTGTGTGCAAGCAAACCTCTTGCCTCAGCCTCCTGAGTAGCTGGTACTACAGGCTCCCACCACAACACCTAGCTAGTGGTGCCGTCTCTTTAATGTCCTAGAATAAGATGCAGGGCACCCCTATGAGGGAATAAAACTCTACATATGTTTTTTCTTTTGTTTAAGTTTGTCCAGGTTCACTTTCTACTTCTATGGCTGGACAATCTCATCCTTAAATAGAAAAATTCCCTTTCCTGATAGCAACATTCAAAATGGACTTTCAGTTAATCCATCAATTCTCTAATCATTAAGATTCCTCAACTTTGGAATACTTCTTGCAAACCTGCATGGTCCACTAGCGAACTTCTTTTTATAAGATAAGCACACTTCAGCCTATCACATGAAGAGGAAGTGTTTCCAAAATAAGGGTTGATTCTATAAATAATTGTTTTTATATTAGAATGTTATGGAGGTACAGATGTTTTGTTTACATGAATCACTTTTGTACAGTTTGAACCAAAGTTATAAATGTATCTGTCACCCAGGTAGTGTGCATTGTACCCATGAGGTGTGAATTCTTTCATTCCTCCTCCTTTCATCTGCTTGGTATCCATTGCATTTTACCTCCATATGTTCACATGAATGTTGATCAATTAGTTCCAATTTAATAGTGAGAACATGCAGCATTTGTTTTTCCATTCTTGTGTTACTCATTTAAAAGAATGGTCTCCAGTTTCATCCAGGTTGTTACAAAAGGTATTAGACCACCAATTTGTTTTAGGGTTGAATAACACTCCATGGTATGCATATACCTTATGTTATTAACCCACCCATGTATTGATGGGCAATTGGGTTAATTCCAGATCTTTGTGATTATGAATTGGGCTGCAATAAACATTCAAGTGTAAGTGTCCTTTTGATAAATGACTTTTTTTTCCTTTAAGTAAACACACAGTAGTGGGATTGCTGGATCAAATGGTAGGTCTACTTCTAGTTCTTTGAGGGATCTCTGTATTACTTTCCATAGAGATTGTACTAATTTTCAGTCCCACCAACCGTATATATTAAGTGTTCCTTTCTCTCCACATCCACACCAGCATCTGCTGCTTTGGGACTTTATATAAAAAGCCATTCTCACTGGAGTTAAGTGATACCTGTGTGTATGTGCGTGTGTGTGTTTTGCATTTCCCTGATGGTTAGAGATGTTGAACATTTTTTCACATGTTTGTTGGCCTTTAGTCTATCTTCTTTGCAAAAGCTTCTGCTTATGTCTTTTTCCACTTTTTTGTGGGGTTGTTTGATGTTTTTCTTTAATTTTTTAAGGAGTAATTGCCTCTGGGAGCAGTCAGTCTCGATTTATTAAGCCTACATTCCATCTCAAGATCCATTAGCCTTTTCCACATTATCTTAAGCAATCCTCAAATTCTGTTAAGTAGTCACTGTTGGGCGGCACCTGTGACTCAAAGGAGTAGGGCACTGGCCCCATATGCCAGAGGTGGTGCGTTCAAACCCAGCCCCAGCCAAAAACAGCAAAAAAAAAAAAAAAATTGCTGAATGTAGGACATTTAAAAAAAGAAAAAGCAGTCACTGTTATCTGCATTTTAAAAATGAGAAAATCAAAACTCTGAAAGGCTAAATGAGTTGCCTGACACTCCACAGCTGGCAGGTGGCTGAGTCAGGATTAGAGCCAAGCTTGTGCTTCCTGATGCCTACCAGAATCATAACCACGACCTTGCCCACTCCCCTTGCTGCTAACCTGAACAGGTGCCCTAGATGGCTTTGTATCACAGATCTCAGGTGTTTACCTTGCCAAATGGCAGAACCTCCACATGACAGGTAAGGGCTCCAGTAGAGCTGATTTTATTTTAGATTCCAGTACCTCCACGTGGCTCTACATTTGTACTCAATCATGTCAAAGTTTGCTATAGGTTCCTCCTTTTTCTTCCAATGGAAAGAATCCTCTCTTGACTTTAGGAAGTCCACACACCCTTCACAAACAGGTGCATAACCTTAGAACATAGGAAAAAGCCTAAACTCATACTTACAAGATTGGGATTAAATGAAGGATATCGGAAACTTCGCCCTGATGACACCATGGTGATGGCGAAAAGGAGCTTCTTGTTCTCTCCCTGTCCAAATCTGAGAGGGTTAGCACTGAAAAATAAGCAACAGGAACTATTTACAGTGGAGAGGATAGGCCAATTTCAAGGGCATCTCTCACAGATGTAAGTTCCAGGAAAAACATGAAGAAGGTGATGAACCCCTAACTGATAACGAGTAGACACAGGTTGATTTGTGAACACCGAGGATGCTAAAATGAACATCTATCCTAAACTAAGCAAGAAAAATTCAGAGTAAATACAGAAAGTTTTAACTCCCCAAATTGTGAAGTTACTGCCTTGGAGTGATTTCCATCAATATACAAGTTACAAAGCTTGTGTACTATTGACACAAACATTCACACGTGTCTACACATACTTACACATGAAAAGTGTACAACAAATTGTTAAAAGTTGTTATTTCAGGAGCTAGAATGTTGTAATGATCAGTTCCAATTTCTTTCTGCATCAATTAGAAGCTATACACGATTTTTCATTTCAATATTTCACATTGGTATATTGATAAAATTATCTTGGAGTTTTTCTCATACAGTTTCTAAATTCATAACTTATTTACATTTTGAAAATAAAATGAAATCTTTGGCATTCATGATATTTAAACAGATAAGTAGAATATTCTAAAATATAGTTTAAAAGCCCATTAAGATGATTTTTTTGATCTCCAAATGAAGGATCCAGATATATTTCAAACTTTAGAGATCATTTGCTATAAGCAAATAGGCCCTCTGACCTCACTTTTCTGGTGCCTTCTATAGGGTTAGCTTCAGAGGGCTGTGGACAGCAATTCTTTTCTAGTTAATGTGGATTGAGACTTAATGTGGATATGTAATGGCTCATACTGATGTGCATTCTAGGGAATTTTCTGATCTTGAGAGATGTTTCATGCACTGAAAATTTAAAGGATTTGATTGAGGATCCTTTTAACTTAGGTTTTAAATAGCAACAATAAAAAACACTTATATAATACTTACTACGGGCCAGGTATGTTCTAAAGGAGATAAATGATAGATAAATAAATGATAGATAGATAGACAGATAGATAGATAATAGATAGACAGATCCTACAAAAAAGTAAAAGGCATTATTAGCTCTAATTGCACAGAGATAGAGAGGTCAAATAATCTGCCCAACCTCACACATTGGCTAAGTGCCACTGGGAATTGAATCCAGGAAATCTAGACCCAGAGCTACACTACTAACAACCAAAATAGCTTAGAGAGCTCAGACTGAGGCACATTTGAAATTGGAACTGCATCAGTATGACATATTCAGACCTAACACTTTACAACTAAGAACATTTCTACACACCTGTGGCCTAATTCTTTTCACTGAGAACATTCTGTCCAATTGATCATCTCACAACTGCATAGCTGAACTTGGTCCCACTGATCTTTTCATTCTAATTTTAAAACTTGAGTGGAAGTCTTTGTGGGCAAGACCTAACTCATCTGGACACACAGAACTGTCCCAATAATAACCCACAGGCCACTTAATTGTGTCAGGTACTTTAAACACATTGCCTTGTGTAATCCTTAAAGCAAGTCTGTAAAGCAATTGCTGTTATTCAGTTTTTAAGACAAGGAAATTGAAACAAGATGTTAAGTATCTCAACCAAAGTGGCACAGGTATTAAAATGTTGGGGGCAGAATTTGATCCTAGGGAGTCTAGATGCAAAATTTAAACTCTCATCAGCTACAACATACTTCCTAAATAAGATAATGACTGCAGTTGCCCTCTTTGAGAGAGACACTGAGATCAAGAAAGAGAGAAAAAAAGATCTTGGCATAAAGTTGTAATCCTCTTCTCTTCTTTTCATGCATTGGGTGACCATTTGCTGATACTGCCTGCATTATGAGTTATCATTATTATCCCAGGTCTGCATCTTGTCCTTGGGGGTCTCTGCGAAACATGTCCACAACCAAGGACTGGAACAGCTCATCAGTCACCATGTTCATCCTCTTGGGATTCACAGACCATGCAGAACTCCAGGCCCTTCTCTTTGTGACCTTCCTGGGGATCTACTTTGTGACTGTGGCCTGGAACCTGGCCCTCATCTTTCTGATCCGAGGGAACACCCATCTGCACACACCCATGTACTTCTTTCTCAGCAACTTGTCCTTCATTGACATCTGCTACTCTTCAACGGTGGCTCCCAAGATGCTCACTGACTCCTTCCAGGAGCAGAAGACCATCTCATTCATAGGCTGTGCTACCCAGTTTTTTTTCTTTGTGGGCCTGGGTCTAACTGAGTGCTTCCTCCTGACAGCCATGGCGTATGACCGACACGCAGCCATCTCCAGCCCCCTTCTCTACACCACCATCATGTCTCAGGGTGTCTGTACACGCATGGTGGTTGGGGCCTATGTCGGTGGTTTTCTGAGCTCCCTAATCCAGTCCAGCTCCATATTTCGGCTCTATTTCTGTGGACCCAATGTCATCAACCACTTCTTCTGTGACCTTCCACCTGTCCTGGCTCTGGCTTGCTCTGACATCTTCCTCAGTCAGGTGGTGAATTTCCTTGTGGTGGTCACGGTTGGGGGTACATCATTCCTCATCCTCCTTATCTCCTACAGTCACATAGTGTCTGCTGTCCTGAAGATCCACTCCACAGAAGGCCAATGGAAAGCCTTCAACACATGTGCCTCACACCTTATGGTGGTGACTCTGTTGTTTGGGACAGCCCTTTTCATGTACCTGCGACCCAGCTCCAGCTACTCACCTGACAGGGACAAGATAGTATCTGTGTTCTATGCACTGGTGATCCCCATGCTGAACCCTCTCATCTACAGTTTGAGGAACAAAGACATCAAGAGTGCTCTGTGGAAGGTGCTGGGGAAGAAGAAAGTATTTTCCTAGACCATGAGTAGAAGCATATTTCTCCAAACTGCTGCAGACTTAAATGATCCAAGTCATCACCTCCACCTCTCCCTTAGGCAAGGGAGATATTTGGTGCTCATATTTGAAAAAGGAGACTCTTCCCACAGATGCTTCTCATCTTTCCTCACGGTCACCTATCTACTGACCCTGCCATGGATAGCCAAAAAAGGGAAAAAAATTTCCTCAGCATAAAACAAGGAAGCTCCCTAAAACAGCCTATTCAGATAATAATACCAATAACATTCCTTTATTGGGTACTTAAAATGTATCAAACACAAAAGTCATTTAATTAAATACTCATTGAAGTGCTGCAACATACATTGCACTATCCCTATGTTACAAAATAAAGAAATAAGGTCTCAGCAGAAAAAAGAAAAAGAAAAAAAAAAAAGCTAATCTTCTGTGCTCAGAGTCACGCAAGAAGGAAGAGGCAGAACTCTGAGCCACACCCAGATCTCCTGACTCCAAATGCTGCACTCCACATTCAACAACAAACAGCCCAAAAGTTGTACAGGTACATAACTCTCGTTATCAGTACGTGGCAGAATTTGAAAAGATAATGGTAGGTATAGTTCAGGTAAATTATAAGGACAAGAGGCAGGCCAGGCAAGGTAGTTCATGCCTGTAATCCCAGCATTCTGGGAGGCCAACGTAGGTGGATTGCCTCAGCTCAAGAGTTCAAGACCAGCCTAAGCAAGAACAAGTACCCGTCTCTAAAAACTAGCCAGGCATTTCAGCAGCACCTGTAGTCCCAGCTACTTGGGAGGCTGAGGCAGGAGGATCACTTGAGTTGCAAGAGTTTGAGGTTACTGCGAGCTATGACACCACAGCATTCTTCCCAGCATGACAGAGTGACATTTCGTCTTAAAAATAAATAAATAAATAAAACAAGATGCCTATTCCATTGATCTCCAGGAGATCTCTCTAGTATCTCCTTATTAGATTCCCATGACAGCTACTGATTTGCTAAGCAAATCCAGAGGGAAAACATCTTTTGCTGCCAAAAATCTATCTCAGCTATGTAGGGCCTGGAAAACATGAGTCCAATAGTGTCACTTCAGTCCAATAGTGTCACAGTAATGCTCTTCTCTTCCTGGTCTCAGTCACTTAAACTGTCTACTTGGTCAGTATCTCCTTGAAACACTCGCTTCTTCACCAGCTCAGTCCCAACTCCACTTAGCCGTTTGATGTCCCCTTCAATTGCAGAATCTTCCTTGCTTTCTTCTATGTGAACCCACTGCTCCTGTCAAATTCCTGCTTCTTCACTTGAATAGACTAAGACTGAAAACCCCACATTGTGTATAATTGATTTGCCCGTATCTCAGGGAGGTACATCCCAGGCTCTCACCTCCAGGTGATCATCTTCATGGGGAGTCATCCATACAACTATTTCGTTTAGTAAATCCCTCTCTCATTTCGCTGTGGCACTGGACACTCCTAACACATTCATTTTTCTATTAGTGTTAGCCAACTGGAAACACAGATATTTGATTTGATTGGTCATATAAGCAAATTATTTCTTTCCTCCATATCTGCAAGAACATATACAATCTGCAAGGAAGGAGAGATTTCTGCCTCATGTCTCCTGAGTTCTTTAATCTCCCAAATTCATTTTCACACAAAGCCAGGGGAATTTAGAATCACATATATAAGTATACAGATCAGTGAAGGGGTAGAAAGAGGAGGGGGGGTGTTTCTTGAGTGTTACTATGTTTCAAGCTCTATTCTAAACATTTTGTACATATCAATTCACTGACTCTCCAACCAGACAGCCAGTGAGTGAAATCTGACTCAACCTGGCTCCTAAGACTAAACTCTTCAGCACTATGTTACATTGCCTCGCAGTGGGGCCTGTGATTTAAGTTGATAGAGGATGTTTTACAAACCACAGAGAAAATGCTAGAGAAACTCACCTCATGTCTCTCCCTCCTCTCCATTCACAGTATCCCACTCCTCCATTTTTCCATTGTCTGTCTTCCAAAATGTAGTCGTTAGGTCTAGAATTCAAGAACAATTGCTATCAGGGTCAGATTGACATGTGAGGGATTGCAACAATGAAGTCAGTAAAACTGTAGAAAAGAGAAGTTGACAATACATCTGTGTGTTAAGAAATATTCATTTTACAGAAAGGTAAGCCCATGAATAAAAATGACAGATATTTTAACATTGCAAGGGAAACTCAAGAAAGAATATGGGAAGAAGAGATTTGCTGATCCTCACCAATATTAAGTTTGCAGTTGTTTGATCTGTCTATTTAGGCATTGTTGAACAGTGGTTGTGCTCTTGGGCTCTAGAGTCAGACCAACCTGGGTTTGAATTCTGATCTCCCCCTCTTTTTTAGCTATCTGATCCTAGAAGCTCAACAAGTCTAATATAGTAGTGATAAGAGCATTGTGTGTAATGCCCAAAAGTGACTATCACCATATCTTATACATAGCAAATACTCAATAATGGTAGCTAAAAAAAAAAAAAAAAAATGGTAGTAGAGGTAGAGGCAGTGACAGCAAGAGTAATAGTAATGATTCAATCAAAAGTTATTAAGTGTCTAATACATGTACCAGACACTGACAGAAACAAAAAAAAATGAATAAGATAATATCTGTCCTGCAAAATTTTACAATATTGAAGGTAAGGATTTCAGGGTTAATTTTTGGCCTAAATTTAAAATATGACATGATCAGTGTGGTTCTGGTTTTGCCGCCTTCTTTGTTGTACAGATATACTATTACGAGCCCTGTGGGTTTCTTTCCAGTGCTATTATATATTGTGAAAGGGCACCAACCAAAGGGTGCAAAGGGGAACTCTGGGAAATAATATCAAAATATTCCTGAAATTTAAAACTCAGATATGCAAGTGCTTAAAAAGTAATAGTTTATTATCACTTGACTTAATTCATTCTTAAAAGCAAAATCTTAAATGAATCTTTTTTTTTTTTTGAGACAGAGTCTTACTATGTTGCCCTCGGTAGAGTGCCATGGCATCACAGTTCACAGCAACATCTAACTCTTGGGCTTAAGCAATTCTCTTGCATCAGCCTCCCAAGTAGCTGGGACGACAGGCACCCACCACAATGCCCAGCTATTTTTGTTGTTGTTGTTGCAGTTGTCATTGTTGTTTTAACTTGCCCGGGCCAGGTTCAAACCTGCCAGCCTCGGTGTATATGTCCAGCACCCTACCCATTGAGCTATGAGCACTGCCCAAATCTTAAAAGAATCTTGAGGGAGTCATAGTTTAAATGAACTCTGCCAGGTCCAGGGTCAAATCAATGTATGGCCTTCTCATCTTTAAACTAAAGATATCTAGCATATTTATTTGCTTTTTAAATTTTTATTTTTAATTATTATGGGTACATGATATATTTATATGGTACATGTGCTGTTTTGATACAGACATTCTTTACATGCTTTTTTCATGTCTCTTCTCACTTCACTTATAAAGAAGGTTGAACCATTGTCATGTCATCCTTCCTTGGACTTAGCCATGAAACCTTATACTCATACCTACCACAAATTCCCAAACAACTTCTCTTGCTCAGTTCTCAACCATAAAAAAAAAAAAAAAAAATGAAATTAGGCACTCCAACATAAGCATTAGAACATATCCTTGGGGCCGAGCATGGTGGTTCACACCTATAATCCAACAACACTCTGAGAGGCCAAGGCAGGTGGATTGCCTGAGCTCAGGAGTTTGAGACCACCCTAAGCAAGAGTGAGACTCTACCTTTACTAAAACATAGAAAAACTAGCCGGATGTTATGGCAAGCACCTGTAGTTCCTACTATTTAGGAAGCTGAGGCAAGAGGATCACTTAAGACTGAGAGTATGAGGCTGCTGTGAACTGTGATGCCACAGCACCCCACCCAGGGCAATAGAGTGAGACTGCTCAAAAAAAGGAACATGTCTTTGAACTCACATGTAAATATTGGCCCTTCTATGGCTTCTGCTGTGCTAGTCATGTGTCTTAGTCTGTTTTGTGTAGCTATAAAGGGATACCTGAGACTGGGTAATTTATAAAGCAATCAGACTTCTGATTGCTGGAAAGTTTGTGATTGTGTATCTACATCTGTTGAAGGCCTCAGGCTGCTTCCATTCATGGTGGAGCCAGCATGTGCAGAGATCACATGGGGAAAGAGAAAACAAGAGGGGATGGGCAGTGCCAGTGTCTCTTTAATGAGCAGCTCTCACAGGATCTAACAGAGTAAGAACTCACTCACCCCCAACGAGGGCATTAATCTACTCATGAGGGATCTGACCCCAAGTCCAAAGCCCCTTTCATTAAATCCCAACTCCAACACTGGGGATCAAATTTTAGCATGAGATTTGGAGGAAATAAACATACAAACCAAAGCATCATGTTTCATTCCTTAATCTGGATGGTGGTCACATGGGATTTGTTCTATAATTATGCCTTATTTTGCTGTAAGTAAACTATAGCCTATAAATTTTTTTTAAAGTTTTTTTAAAGATATCTAATATGTAAACAGTCTCAATATACCATTAAAAATCAGACTGCAGAGTGGATTAAAAAAACAAAATCTAACTCTATGGTTTCTACAAGTAACCCACTTTAACTATAAACACATAGGTAGATTAAAAGTAAAGAGATGGAGAAAGATACACCATTTAATCACTAACAAGAAGAAATCTGGGGAAGGTACACCAATTTAAGATAAAGAAGACTTCATAACATGGAAAATTCTCAGAAATAAAGACTAGGTCTTTGGGCAGTGCCTGTGGCTCAATGAGTAGGGTGCTGGCCCCATATACTGAGGGTGGTAGGTTCAAACCCAGCCCCAGCCAAATTGCAACAAAAAAATAGCCGGGCATTGTGGTGGGTGCCTGTAGTCCCAGCTACTCAGGAGGTTGAGGCAAGAGAATCACCTAAGCCCAAGAGCTGGAGGTTGCTGTGAGTGAGCTGTGATGCCACGACACTCTACCAAGGGTGACAAAGTGAGACTCTGTCTCTAAAAACAAAAAATTAAAAAAAAAAAAACACTAGGTATTTATAACTATAATGATGAAGAGGGTCAATTTGTCAATAATACATAACAGTCCTTAACATGCATGCACCTAATAACAAAGTATCAAAATATATGAGGCAAGCTCTTTTAGCAAGGACCTGCCAACATGAGCCACGTATGCACCAAAACCGTGAAGAAGGTGGCCTAGGTCAGCATGGAGAAGTACTACCTGTGTCTGGGCAACGACTTTCACACAAACAAGCACATGAACAAGAAGATTGCCATCATTCCCAGCAAGAAGCTCCACAACAAGATAGCGACCTATGTCACACACCTGAAGAAATGGATCCACAGGCAATGGATCCATGCCTAGTGAGAGGCATCTCCATCAAGCTGCAGGAAAAGGAGAGAGAGAGGAGAGACAACTATGTCCCTGAGGTCTGAGCCCTGGATCAGGAGATCACTGAAGTAGATCCTGATACTAAGAAAAGGCTGAAGATTTTGGACTTTGGTAGTCTGTCCAAGCTCAAGGTCACTCAGCCTACAGCTGAGATGAATTTCAAAACACCACATGGAACTGTTTGAATCTATCTGCTGGGCTGTAACATTTTAATAAACCTGGGACAACAGTCAAACAAAAAAAAAATAAAAAACAAAAATATATGAAGCAAAAGCAAGGAGAAATGGACAAATCCACTATTAGAGCTGGAGATTTCAACACTCCTCTATCAGTAATTAACAAATCCAATGGGCAGAAAATCAGTAAAGATATAATTAAACTGCATAGCATCACTAATCAATATTTATAAAATACTTCATCCAACAAAAGCAGAATACACAGTCCTCTCAAGTGCACACAGAATGTTCACAAAGATAAACTATATTCTGGGCCATAAAACATACCTTAACAAATCACACAAACTATGTTCTCAGACCACAGTGAAATTGAATGTGAAAAATCCAGCCCCAGCCAAAAAAAAAAAAAGTAACAAAAAAAATAGATGGGAAAATCCCAAAATATTTGTAGATCAAACAACACACTTCTAAATGACAGTTGGTTGTTCAAGGAGTATAAAAATAAATTGAAAGTATTTTGAACTAAATGAAAATGAAAATGAACTTTATCAGGATTTATAAAATATGGTGAAAGTAGTGCTTAAGAGAATATTTATAGCATTGAATGCATATATTAGAAGAGAAGAAAAACCTAAAATCAATACTCTAAGTTTCCACATTAGAGGACTAGAAAAATAAAAGTAATAGAAGTGCAAAGCAAGCAAAGAAACAAAAATAAAAATTAAAGAATAAATTAATAAAGTTGAAAAACAAGATTTCAAAAGAGAAAAATCAATGAAACTAAATGCAGATTCTCTGAAAAGATCTATGAGAGTTATAAACCTTTATGCAGGCCAACCAGGAAAAAATGAAGTAACTACTGGTTTCATGGACATTAAAAGATAATTAAGAAATATTATGAACAATTCTATTCCTATACGTTTGCTAATTTACATGAAATAAACCATTCCTTGAAAGACACAAACTACCAAAACTCAGTCAAGAGAATTAGATAATTTGAATAAGCCTATATTTATGAAAAATAGAAGCTATAACCTTCCTAAGAAAAGGCATATACATAGGTGGCTTCACAAATGAATTCTATCTAACGTCTAAGAAAGAAGTAATACCAATTTTAGAAAACCCCTTCCAGAAAACAGAAGCACACAAAATACTGCCTAACTTATTTATGGGACCAGCATTACCCTAATACCAAAATCAGATAAGGACATTACAAGATATAAAACTTCAGACCTAGATACAGTAGCCACGGTCATGAGCCCTGTCACACCCATCATATGAAGTTGACTGTTGAATCATACTACTGGTGATAAAACTGATGTAACAGGCATTAATAATACAAGGACCTTGCATCAAATTCAATATTGATATAGTTTAGGGCAGTGGTCTTTGGAGATTCCTTAGACATTCCTGTGTACAGTTTCATCACCTCCTCATTAGATGTCTCATCAGGATGAATGGGGGTTTGTGTGTGTATGAGAGAATGAGAGAGGAAAATACATGTTGCTTAGTAACTTCTTAATAACTCCCATTGCATCTGGACTTGCAAGCTTCTGCACTGAAAATTACATTTCTTACAAATACCCAACACTATTCCCTACGCAGATGATTACATTAAGCTGTAATCCAGTGTCGGTGGGAACAGTGTGGGCTGTGTACTACGCATGTGTTTGGGTGCAGAAGAGCAGAGCAGAGAGGATGGGGAAGCTGGCAGACTCACCTTTCTAACAAACAGGTACGTGAGAGCATCCTGAAAACACAATTGCCTGCAGACAACTTTAGTTTAGTTCACATATAATTTTACGATATCAGTAGTGTCCCTGAAGAGCAAAATGTCCATTTGCAATTTTTGACATATATTTCATTGAAACTAAAACCTTTAGGCTGATTAAGATCTCCTGCCTTCAGTGAAAAATACTGAGCTTCTGAAGACATATTAAAATTAGGGGTTTTTTTGGTTTGTTTGTTTTTGAGACAGAGGCTCACTTTGTCGCCCTCTGTAGAGTGCTATGGTGCCATAGCTCACAGCAATCTCAAATTCTTGGGCTCAAGCAATTCTCTTGTGTCAGCCTCCCAAGTAGCTGGGAGTACAGACACCTGCCACAACACCCGGCTATTTTTTATTTTTTTTAAGAGACGCGGTCTCACTCTGGCTCAGGCTGGTCTCAAACTCGTGAGTGAGCTCAGGCAATCCACCCGCCTCAGCCTACCAGAGTGCTAGGATTACAGGCACTCCCTGGGAAGCAAGTTGATTGCACTCCATCTTAAAGGAAGATGATTCTGAGTTTCATATAGGTTAAGTTGGCCAGGGCCACCCAGCCAAAATTAAACTACTTTAATTTGGTTTCAAAAGTCATGCTCATTTAAACAAGCTAGCTCTAGGTTTGATACGACAACCCTGAGGTCACAAAATAGAAAGGCCATCATTTGATTCTGACCTGATATTGAACCTGAGAGTCTAGATAGAACCTTCTAAGGTGATTGGCCAGAAAAGCAGGTGAAATAATGTTAATTTGAAAGAGAAGCCAACTTCAACTCCTGAGACCTGAGTTGGCTGGTCTCTGGCTCTCTGCTGAATACCCCTAGCCAACGCTTTGTGCAGCCATAACATACCAAAAGAAAAATGAGAACTGTCTTCCTTACACACCTCTTTCCTTAATAGTAATTCAACTCTCTTAGAACAATTTTACAGAAAAGGAAAAGAAAAATACAAGAGACATAGTAGGAGCTCAAATTAATGGGGAAAACCTTTTATTTCAAAATGTACTTAGATGTATGAGTTCTTCTGATTTTCAAAGTCAGAAGCCGTTTAAAATCATTTTTTTAATTGGACACAATAGAATGTATTTTCAAAGTAAAACTGTCAAAATCCAATTACCCACAAATAATGGCTGCTACTACTGTGCTGTATCTTTCTGGAATTCTAGGCATGTAGGTTTTTTTCCACAAAAAATTATATGACACACCCAATACCTTAACCTGTCGTTAAAAAAGAAATCTTGCCACATCCACAAGTACAATTCTACATTATTGATTTGAATGACTGCTAATCCTAAATTGTACTATTGTTTCACACTTACTGAACCCATTTTCTACATCAGACACCAAGTTAAATTCTAATTTCTTCTGTTTTAAACAGTGATGTGGTGAGCTTTCTTTGTACTTATGACATTAAGCGTTTAGTTTATTAATTCTTTAGCATAAATTTCTAAAGTAGAATTTATGAATCACAGAATTTGTGCACTTTACTTTTGACTCATATATCCCAAATAACCCCAGAAATTTTGTCACTGTATACAGTCCTATCAACCATATATGAAAGCATCTCTTTCCCTACGTTCATGGCAATACTAGACTTTTGGCTAATGTAGATGAAAAATGATAGCTCATTGCAATTTTAATTTGCATTTCTTTGATTAATATTCTGATTGATTATTCTTTCACATGTGGGAGGATCAACTGTATTTCTCCATGAATCATGACCCATTTTTGTTTTCAAGTATCTGTTTCTTATGGATTTGTAAGAGCTCCTTACTCATCAAAGACACTAAGCTTGTTTTGTTCCCTTTTTTGTGGAAACCTCCCCTCGTTTTTCATGTTATATTTAGTTTCTAACTTGTTAATAATGCTTTTGAAACATTGATGTTTCACTTTAATTAGCAAAATCTAATAATGTTTGATGTAATGTTCATTTATTCCAAAACTTATAAAAAACAATTTACTTAAGTTTTTTTTTTTTTTTTTTTTTAATAGAGACAGAGTCTCACTTTATTGCCCTTGGTAGAGTGCCCTGGCGTCACACAGCTCACAGCAACCTCCAACTCCTGGGCTTAGGCGATTCTCTTGCCTCAGCCTCCTGAGTAGCTGGGACTACAGGCGCCCGCCACAACGCCCGGCTATTTTTCTGTTTTGCAGTTCGGCCAAGGACTGGTTTGAACCCGCCACCTTCAGTATATGGGGCCGGCGCCTTACTCAATGAGCCACAGGCGCCGCCCCGCATCTTCCATTTCTATGAGAAATTTAAAAAGTGTTACAGTTAATTTCAGATCACACTATTTAAAAAGAAATCTAACATTTAAATACAATTAGCATTGGACTGTTTTCTTTGCAATACCTTAGTTATCAGTTAAAATTAGAAACCTTGACCTATTGGGCAGCGCCTGTCGCTCATCGAGTAGGGCGCCGGCCCCCTATACCGAAGGTGGCGGGTTCAAACCCAGCCTCGCCGAACTGCAAAAAACAGAAAAATAACTGGGCGTTGTGGCGGGGGCCTGTAGTCCTAGCTACTCGGGAGGCTGAGGCAAGAGAATCGCCTATCCAGGAGTTGGAGGTTGCTGTGAACTGTGTGAAGCCACGGCACTCTACTGAGGGCAATAAAGTGAGACTCTGTCTCTACAAAAAAAAAAAAAAAAGAAAGAAAAGAAAACTTGACCTATCAAGTCCATTTCTGAGAATATGTCTTAAAGAAATGGTAGATGCACACAAAAATGCACTTATAAGATGTTGGGTGCAGCATTATTTGAAAATACAGATTAGGGTGCAAGTAGCAAAACTGTAGAGAAGATAATGCTTTTGTGGCCCCTCAATTGTACATTCTATAAGCCAGGCTCCCACTGCCATACTCTCTTTCTCAGCTCCTATTTCCCAATACAGCAGTGTCTCCTGGCCAGTGCCTCATCCCAGTACAATCTTCCCCACCAATGCTTATTCTCGACCCGCTGATCTCCATACACCTGTGGAAACCTGTCATTACCTTCATAGCCAATGTATTTCCAATCATGTTCCACAAAAATGAGAGCGATCTTACAGCAACAACAACTAAACACATTCAATAAAACAATAAAATGTAAGTAAGGAACTAAGAGGCAACATGGGAATCTGAAAAATATGGAATAAGAAATTAAGCTACACATCATTTTTGAGTGTATGGAAATCAAAACAAAAAGACATAGTCAATTACAAAGTCCTCATTGTCTGTTAATGTCCCAGGGGAGCACTTGGGTCTAGGATAAATGTCTCCCTTGGGGTATCATATGGACAGAATTTAATAGATCCTGCTCTCAATACAATGACAGGATACTCTTCCATGCAGAAACCCTTGATGAACGGCAATAACATCATTCCAAATACATTACACCATTTGCATAATGCTCTATGATTTTCTAGGTGATAATTTTAAAAACTCCAGAATGCCAGGTCTAGGTAACGCATTGCTGGACTCTGGCATATTAAAATAAGATTCCTACTTAGCTGTACACCTAAACTATACAATTTTTAAAACAATATTTAATTTTAATTAAAAATAAATAAAAATTTAAAAGGCAGTTCACTTTCCCAAAAGAGTGAAATTATTCTAAAGTTGAGAACATGAAAGATCTAGGAAGATCACAAGTTTTCTTTTTTTTTGGAATATGCAGTCTTTTTTAATTTTAATAAAATAGATAATTTCATATTACATAGAGAGCAAGTCCATCCACTCATTGTTGATAAAATTTTAGAAATATTTTCTATAAAAAGTTTAGGATTTGACTGGGAATGAATCCATTATAACATGATTTCTACAGGTAAAGTGTTCCCGTCCTCTTCCCCATTCTTATTTTGAGAAATTTTAAAAATACAGAAAAATACAAAAAATAAGACAAGATATCCATATACCACAATCCAGAATCAACTAGTATCTTTATATTTATTTGCAGTCTTTTTAAAGAGAAATGAGTATTTATATAAAAAGCTGAAGACCCCTTTAATTAATACCCTCCCCCCTCCCACACTCATTCTCTTCCCTTGACTCTGCACAGCGGCGACCATCATCATTGTATCCTTCCAAATCATTTCAAAAACATTTACATACATATATGTATCCATTACCAGTAAATAGTACTGAATTTTATGAAGGAAGTTTTAATTAGAATTTACAAACAATCATTGTACTATATTTCATGCTGCAACTTCATTTCCCCTTCAACATTTTCCAGATCTGTTAATAAATGTTAATATCATTTGTTGCATTTGACAGATACACAGTATTCTGTCAAGAATTTTACATTTTGTTCCATTTCTGT